>JAVYIG010014382.1:0-41838 GCA_035222895.1 Strongylocentrotus droebachiensis
GTACTGAAAAGACCAAACTGGCAACGGGACGCATTTTGATCCTTGCTAATGCATAAAATGGTATGTTTGGCATTAAAGATTGTTCCCCCGAAAAAAAATTAAATAAAAAAAAAAAAAAATGAATAAAAAAAAAAAAAAAAAAAAAATGAATAAAAAAAAATTAAAAAATGAATAAAAAAATAAATAAAAATGAATTAAAAAAAAAAAAAAAATATTAAAAAAAAAAAAAAAATACGAGCGGCCCGAAAATGACGAGCGGGCGGTCGAGGACAACCAAATGATTTTTTTTTTTGGGCCTAAAGTGTATTCTGTATGTATATATTAATAAAGAAATGTGTCTTTCTTTCAAAATCCAAAGCAGCCCCCAACCCCCACAACCAAATTTATCTTTAATTGTTGAGTTCGTAAGATTAACAAAAGGAAATGTTTCTGGTTGTTTGGTGGAAGCTTAGTATTAAAAATGTACTCTGGAAATATCACTGTAAGAGATGTTCCCAATATGTACATATAATTTGTGAGGAAACCTGATTACCTGATCACTCGGCTTAACGCTTATAGTCGGCGAATAATGATCTCCACCTCACCGTACCAACGCAAATATTCATATATTCAAATATTAATGTGCATTCTATGATCGCTACCTTACGGAGAAAAACGCGACTGGGCTGGTGAGCATAATTATGAGTTTGTTGATAACGCCATCTTTGATGGCTCGAATCAAGTGTGTAGGGAATTGTAAAGGACCGGACAGATTCTGGACTACTATTGACTCTGAATAGCAGGGGCGGCGATTTCTTTTCATGACCGGGGGGACGAAATGCGAGGCGGGGGGGGGGGGGGGGGGGGGGGGCTAAAGTATTTACGATCAGGTAGAGCAAAGCAAGTGGAGCATAAATTGGCGTGGGGTCTAGGTACACTAAGCCCCGGCTGGGGTCAAGGGGCATAGCCCCATGAAGATCAAGGGTTAAAGGCATTTGATAACGGTCAGTTTAGCATCTAGGGGCCCGCCTTTGGGCCCTGGTGGGGTCAAGGGGGCGAGCCTTCGGAAGCTCAGGGGTTCAAGGCATTTAATAACAGTCAGATGATAATCCAGGGGCCCGGCTTAGAGCCCTGGTGGGGTCCAGGGGGCGAAGCCCCGGAAGCTCAGGGGAAAATCATGCAATTTCAGCAGCATTTGTAAATCACTGGTATCGAATTAGAAATAACCATACATAAATTATGATTTAAAAAAAAAAACTGCCCCCGAGCCCCCATCAGTACGCCAGCGCGAGGGAGCATAGTGAACGAGAGGGGTGAATTAATGTGATTGAAGTGACTTCTCCTCACAGTTTTTGAAGTGCTGTTGTATTAAAAAAACAAGCAATGTATTCTTTTCCCACTTCACTTTTCTACAACATCTACTTGTGCATTTTGAAGAATATTATGCGAGGGAGCATAGCTCCCGAGTGAGAAGATATTTGCGTTTTTATTTGTTTAAACGCTGCACTCTTTGGCCCTCCAAAGCCTGTGTGTTGCAGTCTTCAGTCAGTATTTGCTATACATTTTTTGGGGGGCACCTTTTCAAATTTTCCGGGGGGACGACCCCCCTAAACAAATTGAGGGGGGACGTGTCCCCCCGTCCCCCCGGGATGACCGCCCCTGCTGAATAGTCTACCCCATTTGATGACAAACTCGACAAATCACGCTTCATATTCTCATATGGAATATAAGTGTCCTCCACACTCATGTTCTGAGCAGAATGTGCTATATGGGCATCATCGGACAATTCCGCTTCAATTGAGTGGGACTACCACACTTGTAACATCCACGGTTTATTTCTGTACCACCACCCAGGGGCGTCTCCAAAGGGGGGGGGGGTGGGGGTGCGACACCCCACACCTGTCAGGATATTGTCGGTAAAATTGCGCTGCCGTCGGGAAAAAAGAGAAAAGGGGAAGGGAAAAAAAGAGAGAGAAAGGGAAAGAATAGCAAAAAGAAAAGAAAAGAAAGAAAAGAAAGGAAAAGAAAGGAAAGTAAAGAGAAGAAAGAAAGAGAAAAAAGAAAAAGAGGGAGGAGAGGAAAAAAAGGAAAAGAAAGAAAAGAAAGAGAAGGAAAAAAAGAAGAAAAAAGAGAAAAGGAAAACAAAAGAAACGGGGGATGAAAGAAAGGAAAGAGGGGGGAGGTAAGAGCCTGAGAGAGGAGGAGTGGGAGTAAAAGAGAGAGGGGGGTTGTTGGGTGGAGTCGTCTCGTCGAGGGAGCAACAAAGACACGGGTAAATAAGTATGTTGCTGTGTCGGGTCAGGCGGGTCGGTATTCTTGCACGATCGTCGTGTACTATATCAATGTAGAATTTTGAGGTCGGTGAGATGTATATTGTCGGTCGGCCTACAAGTTTTTCCCTTACGAACTGTGACTTTTTATCCGCTGCGACGACTTCTAGAATGACTACAACTACAATACTTGTATTTTCTCGGAGTTTTACCTTCCTATAATATCAGCTAAAGAAATCCGAGGTCTACAATTTTCGGGGAAACTGAATTCAAACAAGGATTAAGAGTCAACAACGGTACGACGAATCGTCTGCTTTCTCTAATAATTTAAGGAAGCGTCAAAGCTTCCGCGCTTCGCGCTAAAGTGGGAAACTGAATTCAGACAATTACGGCTTATTAAAAGTCGAAAACGGTACAAGGAATCGTCTCCTGTCTATAATAATTAAATCAAACGTCTAAGCTTCTCGCGCTTCGCGCGGGAAGGGGGAAACTGAATTCAGACAAGGATAAAGAGTCGAAAACGGTACAACGAATCGTCTGCTTTCTCTAATAATTTAAGGAAACATCAAAGCTACCGCGCTTCGCGCTAAAGGAGGAAACTGAATTCAGACAATTACGGCTTATTAAAAGTCGAAAACGGTACAACGAATCTTCTTCTTTCTCATATAATTTAATGAAACGTCTAAACGTCCGCGCTTCGCGCGGGAGGGGGAAACTTCATTCAGACAAGGATTAAGAGTCGAGAACAGTACACCGAATCGTCTGCTTTTTCTTATAATATGATGAAACTTCAAAGCTTCCGTGCTTCGCGCAGAGGAGGGAAAACTGATTTCAGATAAGGCTTAAGAGTCGAGAACAGTACACTCAATCGTCGGCTTTTTCTCATAATTAAATCAAACGTCTAAGCTTTTCGCGCTGCGCACGGGAAAGGGAATTTGAATTCAGACAAGGATCAAGAGTCGAAAACGGTACAACAAATCGTCTTCTTTCTCTAATAATTTAATGAAACGTCAAAACTTCCGCGCTTCGCGCAGAAAGGGGAAACTTCATTCATACAAGGATTCAGAGTCGAGCACGGTTCAACGAATCGTCTACTTTCTCTAATAATTTAATGGAACGTCAAAACTTCCACGCTTAGCGCGGGAGGGGGCGAACTGAATTCAGATAAGGATTTAGAGTCGAGAACAGTACACCGAATCGTCTGCTTTTTCTCATAATTTGATGAAACGTCAAAGCTTTCACGCTTCGCGCGGGAGGGGGGGAACTTTATTTAGACAAGGATAACAGTCGAGAACGGTACGAAAAATCGTCTTCTTTTCCTAACAATTTAAAGAAACGTCTAAGCTTCCGCGCTTCGCGCGTGAGGCCTATGACCCACACCCCATAATGAGCGCGCAGCTCTTTATGTGATTCGCTTGCTCTCTACCGCCCCTCCCTAAAATAAGATCCTAGCTCCGCGCCCGCATTTAAATATATAGCTATGATGCTGACTAGGTTGACGCTAATTCGTATATTTATGTCGTCGAGGAAAATGACCATTTGTGTATACGTAAATACTATAGATAGTCCATATGAAAAACAATTTAGCCTTCGGCCCCTGGTTTATAGGGTTACATTTGTAGATATTGGGACATTTAATTTTGTCGGTAATTGGTGGCTAGTTTTGTCGGTAATCGTTGGCCTCTACATCCCCCCCCCCACTGAAAAAAGTCTAGCGACGCCCCTGCCACCACCACCATATCTGAACACTGAACTAGTAGACTTGGTTTTCTTGTCTGTTTGTGTGACAGAGACTGATTTAGGATCATGTCTTTGGTTTTGTTTCTGGCTTTGACTTGGATGGAATCTATCGCTTCTAGGATTACTCGAGAAAGTGTGCAATCCGTGTGCGAGCACTTACACTTAAGCACTTTCAATCATTTCATCCAACTTCCCACACTTCCTCTCTTTCAAGAATCCGACTACCTCTCTGGGACAACAATTTATAAATTGCTCTCTTCGATATTCGACTTTTCCAGCCACTTGTCGAAATACCCCTTCATCTTCACAGCAAACTGTTGGGGGCGTTCATCCTTACTCGGCCTAGCCGACCTGAACTTCTTCTTATACCCCTCCTCGGTCAAATGGAAATATTCCATAATCTCTTGCTTTACCTTTCCATAATAAGTGCGATCAACACTAACCTTAACCTTACACTGGAAAGATACCAAAATGCATTTCTGCTCATAATTTATTAAAATTATTTAATGTTCAGATGTTGTAGTTTATTCTAACTTATTATCATTATCATCATTAACATTATCATTTGAATCCCCAAGCAAGCATTATCATTATTTGATCCCCAAGCAAGCAGCATGCATTACCATTTGCCGTGAAATGATGAAACTTGCCCAATGAAATTTGGATTTTAAAATTGTATTTAACAAGCGTTTTTGTGTGAAGAAATAAGTCCACATGGACACCTGCTCATGCTAAAAAAGGAATACAAATTCCATCATCTGTTAATATTATTTCACCAAACATGTATCAATAGTACAGGCGGTTTTAAAAACAAACACATAACACCTGAAATTCAGGAGTCCATATGGTTAGGTACACTTGAAGCCACTCTCTTTTTGTAGTGTCTAGCATCATTTATTTTTTCCACATAAGCAGACTGAGGTTTACAAGCTTCATATCAATCATTCATTTTTTTTTTCAATTCAATTTCGGTTTTATTAAAAATATACCAAATAAAAAGTCCAAAGACTAACAATAATTGGCTCACATTGTATCATATAGAAATGCATTAAAAACAGTAGATTTGAAAATTCAGTAATAAGTTAAAGTACATTGCTCACATTGTATCATATAAAAATGCATTAAGAACAGTAGATTTAAAAAAATCAGTAATAAGTTTAAGTTCGAAAAAATATCACGAACAGAAAAAGAAAAAAGAAAAACAAAATGATGATTGTAAATTATAAAATGGTGATAATCAATTTGTCAGTGAATTGAGAAGAAAGAAGAAAGAAAGAGTGAAAAGTGGAAGAAGGGAGAGGGAAAGGATAAAGAGATATAACATTTGAAAGAGAGAGAGAGAAGGGAAAAATAGAGAAAAAAGACAAGAGAAAGATGAGGGATGAGAGAAAGAGAGAAGAAAAAAGAGAGTTCAATTTATGACAACAAAATGTAAGCAAATGAACGAGAATTGAGTTGAATCAGCTAAATGAAGCATTGTAAAAGTAAAATGCACATAATACGGAAATGTCAAATGATACATTAATACGAATGCCATTATAGAATTGTTATTGTACTGTTTAACATTGGTGAATGTCAATGACCTATCCATATTGGTGAAAATTATTAATGAGTAATTATCACATTGTCAGAAAATTGAGAAAAGGGAATACAATACAGAAATAGAGGAATAGTGGGAGAGGGGAGAAGGGAAAGGAGAAAGAGAGAGAAAAAGCTAGAGAAAGGGAGAAAGAGAAAGAGACAGACAGAGAGAGAGAGAGAGACGTAGAGAGAGAGAGAGAGAGTTCGAGTTCGAATAATGACAATACATTGTAAACAGGTCTAACAAGATTTCAGTTGATTGAATTTAGCAAACGAATAAGAGAGGGAACTGTCGATTGTTTTTGTAATACTGTACATCCATACACAATGATCTGGAAATTGAATTACTGGCCTATATTAAAACACGGTAGCTGCACTCTTATAACTTATAATGAGCACTAATTTTTAAAACTCGAAATACGAATATGCATATTATAACGTCATCATATTTATGGGAAATTGAATGTATCTCGAAATACGAATATGCATATTATAACGTCATCATATTTATGGGAAATTGAATGTATCTCTGTCAATATGATCAAATTTCTTTCAAATTTTGATATGTTGTATATAATTTTCTACAAGACTCATGAACACTATTCTTCATGTTGATGACGGCTTCATAGTGAACATTTCAATTGAAGGCGACATTTCCTGAAATAATATGAAATTGTGAAAATGCATTCTTCATTATTTCAATTAGTGTCAAAGGTATAACTGGTTATTGTACACGGTCAATTGTCATATTGTCTCGATCTATCTTCCATAGATCCATAATGATCAAATGCTACACAGTTGAGACTTGACACATGGATAGACCATGATGGAAGGAGCATTTAATAACCTCAAATGAAATCGTGAAAATGCGTTCTTCAGAATGTAAAACGTTAGCATACGTATCACCTAATTCGCCAAAGTGACGAATTCAAGTCTACTTTCTCTTGGCTTTCTGGGTGGGGTGGTCTCATCTGCCTCCCATGGTGCCGGCTATGGCTGGACTGGTTTAGGCTCAGGGGTTGGACAGCCTGTTCCTTTCCCTTCTTGCGTCTGGCACCCTCGGCTGGCATCTCTCAAGGGCTCCAAAAATTACTAGTAAAAGCAAGTTGACTGTAAAGATGTGCTCTCTTCAAGTGAGGCATCCAATCTTGTCCGGTATATATTATATATGAGCGCAAGAACTCGTAACAGATCGTGAACGTCCGTGAAAAAGCGTGACTTCTTGTATCTGCTCGTGAGTCATTCGTGTCAGGTCGTGAGCAATGGTACCCGACAGAGCGTTACAGATTGTGACAGATCGTGGGAGATCGCAGCACATCTCAAGTTATCAACACAGGTGGTGTTTGTCTTGTCCGAGGTTGATCCCGATTGCCACGATTAGGAAGCAGGATTAAATGCGATATGTCGCGCTTTGTTTAATACAATCCAATACGATCTGACGCGATGATCCCGATTGAAAATCAATCGTGTTGATCGCCCTTTTACACTTTCACGGATCGCATCACGGATCATCCCGGATCGTCGCTCCGGGATCATCCGTGTTATCTCCGGCATTACCGTGTATACACCGGGGAGGCATCCGGCGTGATCCTTGGCGTACCGGCATATCCGGGAAAAAATTAAGCTTGCTTAATTTTTCATCCCGGAGTTCACGGATGAAACAATCCGTCCTCTTCCCTGTAAGCACCGTGTACCTCCGTGTAGCCGCCGAATACATCCGGGACAGTCCGTGTAGACACCGGGAGGTCCGTATATATTAACACCGGTTTCATCCGGGTTTGAAATTCCGTATATCAAATGAGCGCCTACAAGCTCAAGTCACCCGTCAACATTCCGGAGATATCCCAATAGACAACGTACACCTCCGTGTAAGGACCGTAAAAGTACCCAGTAGCCTCCGTGCTCTTCCTTGAAATCCGTGTTAGCTCCGTATGCGTTTCCGGCGTGGTCCGCGTTGCTACCTTGTCTGTCCGTGGAGACACCGTACTTGCCTGTGTATACACCCAGTTCGGAACGTATCCACACCGGCATCGAGAAGAAATCGTGGTTTCGCACGCCGGAACACCCCGGATTAAGATCCGGGATGATCCGTGATGCGATCCGTGAAAGTGTAAAAGGGCCTTAAGATCAACGCGATTGCCATGATTGACCTCAAGATCTGATAGGATCACCACGATTACTCCACGATTAAGACCACGATTTGAATCGTGGCGCCAATCGTGATAGTGGGAACGCCCCATTATCGGGGAACAACATGAGAGGAATGGCTAGGTCTACTTTCCACGTTAAAGGCCCGGTCCCACTGCACTTACGGATGCAAAGAGGATGTAAAACGTAAACAAAATCTTGCCATCCGTTGGAAAACGCTATACATCCGTTGTGTACTCATTGAATACGTGTTTCATACGCTCTATCCATCGAGCATCCGTCCACTGTGATTTCATCCGCGCAAAAAGTTTTGAGCTGCACAAAACTTTTAGAACGGATGAACTTCCGCCGTGTACGATGTAAATCCTCGACAAATACGAGCAACAAACGTTCTATGTCCGTTATCATCCGTTAAACGTCCGCTGTATCCTCTCTGCATCCTCTGGGCATCCTCGCAACTCACATCCACTGCAGCTGAAAACGGAAAGAGGGAGGAAAGATAAGGTACACGGAACGTCTATACATCGTTAGTAGCACGGAAATAGAAAGGATGTAAGCGTATGCATCTCGTATATAAAGTATTCAAAGCTGTCATCCACTTTCATCCGCTTTCATCCGCTAGGCTTCCGATGAACATCCGTTTAACATCCCCGCTACATACTACACACGTCCGTTATTTTCCGTTCTGTTTTCGCAAATTTTCGCAAATTTTGTCCATTTCTGGAGCGGATGAAAACGGATGGAGCCACCCGCGAAATTTTGCTCGTCCGCTGTGTCCTTTATGCATACGTTTTGTGTCCCTCGGCCAGTGGGACCGGGCCATAAGGGTGTGTTATTTTATCAGCTGATTAGGCGCGCGACACAGAAACGGTACAGAGGCTGGACTAGTGTAAAGCGTGTAAGCAACTAAGAGAAGTCAGCACATGAAGTGGTCTACGTCCGCTGGGAAGCAATAAACTCAAAATGCAGCGGATATTTCTAAATAGAATCGTATTTATAGCCTATTTCTTAGTTTCTACGGGAAGCATAATATGGTTAGCATGCGGTAAGTAGGACTATTATTTAAGCTATATATAATTATATATTATTTAAGTTATATTTCCGTTGGATTTATGACTTCGTTAATTTCAAGTTCAAGTTTGATTTATCTTTCTTTCATAACACACTTTACAAATATGGCATGAATATAACAAGTTAACAGAATATGGCGTTACAATAGAAAGATGAGGTGACCTTGGTTGAAATCAAGGCTTGTGGATTTAAGGTGCCTCACTAGTAGCTTATGAGTATGTCCTAAAAGAACAAACTCGTCAGATAAGAATAATGCATACATCTAAATGCTGACAAACTAAACTAACTAAACAACTGAGAAAATATAAACATAAATAAGTATAATAAAATGTACTGACTACTAAATAATTATTTTTTTCCATATTTTTCCCTCCACACAGGGATTTTATTGATTTTCATTTGAAACACATACAAAAATATATATTCAAGGTAATTTACATTATAACATAAATAAAATTGGCTTTTCAAGATACAGGGATTGTTGAACTGTTGAGTTAACATAAAACTAACAAATCAATAATTCATTTCTGACACTCATGGAAAGAAAAACAAATACAGAAAAATCATTTTAAGTAAACAAATTCCTGAATTGAAACCATTTTCTTGTGAATTTATTATTTCTGCAATTCGAATTTGCAATATACTTTTCGTTTTTGAAGTAATTTATAATCGAAACTCTAATATTATCAAAGTCGGGCAATTGTTTCTTTATTATGCAAGTATACACCATCTGTCGCACCACAATCAGTATACAATTCAATGCATAATTATTTGAACCTTTTAAACCAAATAATTTATCTTGTAATGAAAATGTTAATTTATTTCCGGTTCCAGTATTAATCCAGTGTTCTAACCTACCCCAAATATTTTTAACATGCGTACAATCAAATAGCAGATGTATAACTGTTTCAATCTGTTCATTACAACATGTACATTCTTTTCTTGGGACTAAATTCATTTTAAACATGCAGTAGAT
Organism: Strongylocentrotus droebachiensis; assembly: GCA_035222895.1. Lineage (NCBI taxonomy): Eukaryota > Metazoa > Echinodermata > Echinoidea > Camarodonta > Strongylocentrotidae > Strongylocentrotus > Strongylocentrotus droebachiensis. The sequence continues at coordinate 9,766 of JAVYIG010014382.1, forward strand.
CGTTCGTATATAATATGCGTTGCAAGACTTTAAACTGAAACCATCGTAAGCCCACACCAATAGTACAATTAAATCCAATAGAATAATATGTTTCCCAACTCTTATCATTCAGGTCGAAAATGCATTTCCATTTAAGAAAACTTTTACATAGTCATTTTCTTCTCTTTAATAAAATTGCATAGATATGTGAACATCCTTTAATTCGTTTCATAACAAATGTCATTGTATCTAGGAAAAGAGATTGTGGCACCTTGTTAAAAATAGTACAATTGTTAAACCCTTGTCTAATTGCATCGCATAATCCACGATAAAAAAGAAAATTTATTTGAATATTATACTTTTCTTGAAAGTGTTCCAGAGAAAAAAAAATCACCATTTGTGTCTAAAATATCATTGACAAAACGAACTCCTTTTTGACACAATTTTTTATTATATATTGAGCTATTGCCTATTTTAATGTAATCATTATTCCATAAGGGTTGGCAAGAAATGTTATGATAATGCATGGACAAGAGCGTACTATAAGCCGTGAACATTTCTTTCCAAAAAAGGTTCTTTGTTTTACCTGCCAGTTCCCGAAAATAATTGTTTCCCATATATAATTTTAAATCTTGCCGTTCAGGCAAGAAAGATTGCAAAAGACAGAGGATATTGCTATCTATTGAGCCAATTACTAATCTCTTAATCCAGGAAACCCCTCCGTCTGAGTAACTTTGTGACATTTGATTTCTATTTATTTTATCAGGTTTCTCCCCCCATATAAATCTATAAAAGTGAGCATTTATATCTTTCAAAAGATTTTCACCAGGATTAGGGAAGGACAAAAAAAGGTAGTTTAATTTGGATACCAACAATGACTTGACGACAGTGATTCTTCCAAGAATAGTTAAGTATCGCCTTAACCACGATGTCGTTTAATAATGGCTATAAACAAGAGAAACAGGAAAATACTACGAGCAACAGGACTGAAACACAGACAAAAACGAAACAAGATAGACAGATGAATAGATGTGAGAAACGGGAGTAGAATTATGCTCTCCTATTTGGTAAATAATTTTCTTAAATATTGATCACAACTATAAATCTAGACGATATCGACTTAAATAAAGTAACTTCAATTTGCGCTTAAGTACATAAATACTGACCGATTGCGTTATTCTTGGTTCAAGGGAATTCCAAAACGTAGGTCCAGTGGATCCCAAAGTAGTAAGGGCAAATTGCGTTCTAACAAGAGGTAAGTGATATGCTTGCGCCTGACGTGTGGAATAACTATGAACTTGGTTATTTTTCTTAAATATTCTAGCCAAGGCTACTGGCAGTAGACCTGCATTCAATTCATACATTAGAGTTCCTAGTTGTAAATGATAAATATCTTCAACTTACAAAACACTACTATTATTAAAAATATATATAAAACAGATCTGTATGTGCAAGATAGTGAGTATTACAAACAATTCGTATTACTTTTTTCTGTACCAGTAGTAATTTATCCATTTTAGATTTGAACGAGTTGCCCCAAGCTAGCACACCATAGTCCAAATATGGCAAAATTAATACGTAATACGTAAAATATTCAGTGGGAACACAGATTTCAATTTATAAATTACACCAGTATTTCTTGACAATAATTTACAAAGTTTACTAATATGGTACTTCCAAGTTAAATGTTCATCAATATGCAAGCCAAGAAATTTAAATGTAGATACTCTTTCAATGTCAACACCATTGAACATTACATTTCCAAGCAATATACTCAGGGAATTACTAAAGAGCATATAATTAGTTTTTTTAAGATTTAAAGACATTATTGTTTGCATGAATCCACAAAGTCACATTAGTCAACTCAGAGCTTACAGTCTGCAAAAGAGTTTGTGGATTTCTGTGAGAGAAAAATACACTAGAGTCATCTGCAAATACTATGAATGATAACATTTTTGCGGAAAGTTGGAAATAGTTAATATACAAAATAACCAAAAGCGGGCCTAGAAGGGATCCCTGTGGGACCTCACAAGTGACGTTCCGCAAATCTGAATCAATTCCATTTAAAGTAACAAACTGTTTCATATTTTTTAGGAACTTCTAAAACAAGCTAATGCCATTCCCCTTACACCATAATGGCACAGTTACAAATGATTTACAGTATCAAACGCTTTAGAGTAGTCTAAGAAGACACCATCTGTATACACAGGGGCGGATCCAGGATTTGCTGATAGGGGGGGGGGGGGGCCTAAAATGTGAAAATCGCGCCGACCAATATCTCGCTCAGTGGGGGGGGGGGGGGTAGTGATCATAATTTTTTTTCTCGTATTTGACCTCGAAAATGTGAAAATCGTGCCGACCAATATCTCGCTCAGTGGGGGGGGGGGGGGGGGGGGTAGTGAGCATCATTTTTTTTGGTATATGACCCCAAAAACTTTTTTTTATTTTATTAACAAAAAAAAAAAAAAAAAAAAAACAGGGGGGGGCCGGGCCCGTCGCCCCCCCCCCCCCCGTGGATCCGCGCCTGTGTATGCATGCGTGCATCTAAGGCACTGGATATATTATCCACCAAATGTAGAATAGCATGAGTGGTAGTGTGTTTCTCACGGAAACCATACTGTAAATTAGACAAAATGTTAGCATTCATCATAAATGTTATCGTCCGAGTATCCATTAGCTTCTCAAGAATTTTAGAAAAGGAATTCAACAAAGAACTAGCACGATAATTATTCAAGATACGGGCATCACCCTTTTTTAAAAATGGGCACAACCTTTGCAATTTCCATTGTCATGGGTACAACACCAGTGGTCATTAAAGATGAAGTTGAGTCATGGTCATGCGATTGCATTGAGAAAGAAACGGTGTGGAACCGACCAGAAAAGGTTGATCATCTAGCATATAAGAATTTGTGTGTATTGCAAGGTTCTGGAATTATCAAAATGATAAGAAATTTGGCCAAGTCTTGGTAAAGTTACAAACACTGTACACAGAAAGATGTATATGGGACTACACGAACACGTGGCGTAAAAAGCCGGCCCCCCGATATTTACGATGTTATATGCATATTTAGAATATGAAGGCATTTGAAGAGCCATGCTTTTCAGATAACATGTCTTATCTGATGTTCTTCCACACTTGCATAATAAGAATGAGTAACGCTCACAAATTATTTTTCACCTCTTCCCAGAACTCAACCTTCTCTTTAATAGATTAAATATATGTACGAGGGGTTGTACAATACCAACAATTGCATTTTTTATCGACTCATGTGTTTTAAATTCACAACCTGGACTTTTTTATTCTTTAAAAAAATGTACAATATCAAATAATTCTTCTACAGTCTTTGGCAATAAAAATAAAGTATTATGATTAGGGTATTCTAAAAAAGATTGAAATGTTTTTCGAGACTCTGGGATAACAAGCGACAAATCCTGGCCAATATTACAAAAATATTCATTGAATTTATCTACAATAACTCCTGGATCATCAACTACATTCCCATCAATGTTTAATTTACTTACATCAGACGCTTTCTGCTTTGGCTTAAAAACATTCCATGTCCCTTTTATATCATGATGTATCACTTGAAATTGAGCAAAGTAATACTGCTTCTTAGCAGCACGTAGGATTGAAGTAAGAGTATTCCGAAAAATAGTATATTATTTTCATATGGGAAGACTGATATTTTCTTATCTTATACTTATAGTACAACTTATTTTTCCTATTTATTGACCTCAACATAGAATTAGTGATCCATGGCAATCGAGGGGTTGTTCTACGATTTACATAAAGGTAAATTGTATATGAGCTATCAACATCATAATCACGTAATATTTCTCTCCAATCACTTGCTAACAACTCATCTCTAAATTTAGCAATACTGGTAGGATTACTTTTTCGAACATATCTATTACTAGAAATATTACGGATATTCCTACCAAAAGACATCCTCGCATATATTGGAAAGTGGTCAGACAAATCTGAAATTATAATACCCGCATCTGGTAAAGGTCGTACATTACTAAAAATGTTATCAATGAGAGTAGAAGAAGTGTCTGTAACTCTGGTAGGTTTAGTAATTAAGGGCAATAAAGAGAAAGATATAAACATGTTTAAAAAGTCACAAACGTATGCATTCTCATCGTGCTGAAAAAGGTTAACATTATAATCACCCATGACAAAGACTGTTTTATGCAGACATATTGAATTTGACAACACAGTTTGCATTTCATTTATAAACAAATTCACATTACCTTGTGGCGGTCTATAAACGACCCCAACTATAACATTACGTCTGCCAGCAAAAAACAATTCTACAAAAACACTTAAAGGTAAAGACCAGTAATGGTCATGCGATTGCATTGTGAAAGAAACGTTGTGGAATCGATCAGAAAAGGTCGATCATCTAGCATCTAGCATCTGCAAGGTTCTGGAATCATCAAAATGATAAGAAATTTGGCTCATTCTTCGTAAAGTTACAAGCACTACAGGCGCGGATCCAGGATTTTCCAATAGGGGGGGGGGGGCCGGAAATTCGAAATTCGCGCAGACCGTTATTTAAACTTACCAATACTGACAAGGTCATATTAGAAGCACTGTACTTTAATAGTGTACTGGTACCTACAAACGGGCACCATTATTTTGGAAAGGGGACATGCTCACGTCACATCTCTTGTCCGATATCAACATTCCCCGTTTTCAAGTTATGCTCGCGCGCAATTTTTTTGACATTTCCATCAGTGGGGGCTGAAGCATCTTGCCCCAATATCTATTTCCTGGTTTAATAATTTGGCGAGCGAGCGAAGCGAGTGAGCGGAAATTTGAGCTTATGTATATATGTTGTGAAAGTGTTAATCGTCACCAAAATATACGAGATAAGATATAACAAATGCATATTGGTAATTTTTAAATTTCGGGGAAAGAGAGGCTGCAACCCCATCCCGCATTAACTGCAGGTGTTTTGAAATCAAATCAGACTCCCCAAAAAAGTATAAACCAAAACGCACGAATCCAGTTTCAAAAATCCAAAAAATGTCAGCTTCAGAGGGGGGCACATCACCCCTCAGACTCCCTCTAAAAGTATTAACCAAATCGCACGAATCCAGGTAAAAAAAAAAATCAGCTTCAGAGCTAGAGAGGAACCCCCCCCCCCCCCTCCCCACACACCATGGGTGTCGATCCTCACGTAATACCTATTCATCAGGGGGGGTGAATGAATAGATCATTCCCCCCTGATGAATAGGTATCAGTGACAGATCGACACCCATGCCACACACACACACACATACAGACACCCCCTGTGCGCGCAAGCGCGAAATTAACGCTGGCGCTAATGCGTAAGCAGGGGCGGCGGAGCTATATCCAAAGTGGAAAGCACCAACAAAAAAGGGCACCTACAAAGCGAAATCTCAAAGCGAAAATATACATTTTTTTAGACATTGGTATATACCCTTTCATTGTGATTCCATTATCAGGGACGATTTCAATATTTGTTTTTCTTTATATATTATACAAGATATTGCTTAAGCATCACACTTTCGGCTGGGTGTGATTGTCTGAATATTCATTTGCGAGCGAGCAAAGCGAGCGAGAACAAAATGTAAGATCTGTGAGGTCGCAGAGTGAAAAATTACATCTTATAAAGAGGAAAAAAACAAATCATGATGGGGTTATAAGCATCACGGAAGACTGAAAAAACTTTGTTTTAAAGTGACATATAATTGTATCATCTAGAAATGCGAGGGAGCGAGCGAGCTTTAGGGGAAATTACTCTTAGTCGCTTTAAATTAGATGCAAGACTAATGATGAGCAAGTTAGGGGGGCACGTGCCCCCCCCCCCCCGTGCCCCCCCCCCCCCCGTGCCCCCCGTGGCTACGTGCCTGATGATGAGAGGTTAAGGGGACACTTATCGAAAGGGATAAAGACACTTATTAGGAAAGAAAAGGAGCATGTGTCAAGGTACAAAGAGTAATTATCAAAGATTCAAACGGGGCACTTCTTACACCTGAAAGGAGGCACTCACCAGAAATGAGATAGGGCACTTATGAGTATGGGAAATGGGCATTTGTCGACGGAAAAGGGCATCCATCGGAAATTGATTTATCAGAGGTGAAAAGGGGCATTTATGAAAAGGGGATAGGTCCCTTATTAGAAAGGAAAAGGGGAACGATTCTAAATAAAAGGGCAGTTAGCAAAGATGAAAATGGGCACCCATCATAGATGAAAAGAGTACTTATCAGGAGGGGAAGGGGTACTTTTCAAAGTAAAACAAGCATCTCTCAGATTTGAATAGGGGCAATTATCGGAGGTGAAGAGAGCACTGAAGTGAAAAGAATTAACTTCTCATATATGAAAATGGTCATTTACCAGAAATGAAAAGGGACACTTTTTATTTATGAAGGGCCTCATTTTTCTAAATAGCCCTTATCAGATAGGAACGGGGGCACATTGTGTTGATGAAATGTGCGCTTATCCGAGTTAAAAAGGGGAAGGGGCACTTCTTAACAAAGTAAAAGTGGCCCTTTGGGGGGTACTTGAAGAGTGGGGCGAACTTTGCCCCCTACCCCTGCCACCCGCCCCATCATCTGAAAATCCAAAATGATGTTGTAGGGGCCGGGCGCGGCTTTATCATGAGTGTTTTTATGTGAACCTCTTTTAAAAAAATATATTATGCTGGATTCCGACCCAGATTGCACACTCTAAAATGAAAGTATGATCATCCCCAATACGCTTGCAGTTCACGTATGCACCCCTTCCTCCTAATCCATCGTTACCGTCACAGCCATTTACGTATAGCCGGCCGGTGTCGTGGCGTTATGTGTCTTAGCGAATTCACGTCTGTACAGACGCATATCGCCAGGCGATACGCGTCTTAGAGACGCGTCTCGCCGCATTCCACCGGCGATATGCGTCTCCTAGATGGGCGATATGAGTCTGCGATTGGCGAAAAGTGTCCACTCTATTTGTTAACGTTTATTTTCAGAAAAACCTTAAAACAAAAAGTTTGGCGTATTATTTAGTTGTTTTTATGTTTGAAGTGTTATGTTTTTATAATGGGGCGATGCAAAAAATGTTGAGTTGCAATCGATTGCAAATAACTCATATTTTGCAACTATATCAAACGAAATCTCTACATTAAAACAAAATGGCGATATATTTTCAATAATTAGGTTTAATGTCAGTATAACTTAAATGTCAATATATTTCTAATCATTAGACTGGACTGGGCCTGTTACAATACGTAATGCAATAGCAACATATAAGTTGCTATGTCAGACATGCTGTAGCATCACCAGGAAGACTTATATGTTGCTATGGTTTGTGGTATTGTAACAGGTGGTCAACTTTGGCAAAGTTACATTCCACTTTCTCAAGTTAGCACATTGATGACTGACAGATGATGTCACAAGGGGAATGAGATCTGGAGGTTTTTGGGGTGGAGCTTAGCAAGTTTGAAAAACAAATATTTCAACAAATATTCAAAAATCTATGAAACAAATTCAGAAGTTTACATATCAAAATAAGAGATGTATACAGGACTGCACACCAACAGGAATACACTTGTATTTCGATGTCATGGGCCATTTAAATCATTGGTCTGGAAACAATTATTATTTGCCCATTGTTGCATATTGTATTACATTTTCACTAACGATGAATTTACATTGTAATGCAATTTTCACGTTTCCCAGGTCTATTTAGGAGAATAGAAGATTGATATTGTTAAGTTGTTCGATAACATCACTCAATTCGATTTGATTGGAGATATATCTCAGTAAAGGCTATTATACTCTCAAACAAATCTACACCATTAAACTTCAAGCTCACTCACACATGATATATTGCGACACTTTCAAGGCTACTTACTATTTCAAGTTTATGTATATACAAACGGCAACAGCTTCAATATTAAAGAGAAGGTTCATTGATTTAAAAAACTAACTTTAATGTCATTATTGCAAAGGTGACACTTTGATTGGCCAAGGTTATCAGAAGCCAATGCTTGGGAACATTCGAAGTAATGATTATAAACAATTACAAAACGCTTAGATACAGCCCCGACATAGCACCTGAAAAGCTCCCCGGTCGCTGCTGAGATGTGACGTCACATGTTGAACATGATGTGCACAAGCAGACGATGTCCCATGACATCTCACACAAATTCAGTGCCTGTTTTGTCATCTTTTCTTCAGTTATTCCTCTTACTTCAATACCCTCAGGCGAAATGTTTAATCTATTGCCTCACTCTAAACCCCGTGCATGGTATTATTTTGATGAAAAATGCAAGGATAACAACAAAAAAAGGAACCCGTCGCTTGTAAACAAAATAAGACGCAATTGTATTTTCAGCTGCATACACCGCGACATGTTCGGCGTTTCAAGAGGGAACAAATGACGTCCACGCTATTATTCCGGAGGTTTTTTAATTTGGAAGTGTGGTTTCTTTGATTGTTCATTAACCCATATCCTGTGTATTTACAAACAAAAGAATTTAGTTATCATAATGGGGGTCATATCCCTTTTTGAATGGTGTAAAATTCCATCACATTTATATACACTAAACTCATTATAATTTGAGAAATAAAAGCATTGCAATTATGTTCATTCTTTATGGGATGTCGTCTGCTTGGGCAGGGTTGGTTCATATTGTGACGGCATTAAAACATCGTTATTTTTCCGGCGAATCTCTCGCATATCCCAGATGCTATGGAGGTTGTTTTATTTGTATTTTTATAAACCACCCGATATGTAGTTGACCTAAAACTTGCATGATGGCCATCTGTTAGCTTACCAGTTTCTAGTAATACGCTATTTGCCATATTTATGATTTTCTATGAACCCGCACTTTAAATGAAGTTCTTCTCACTTAAATCATCGGTCTGGAAACAATTATTTGCCCATTGTTGAATATTGTATAACATTTTCACTAACGATGAATTTACATTGTAATGCAATTTTCAAGTTTCTTAGATTTATTTAGGAGAATAGAAGATTGATATTGTTTAAGTTGTTCGATAACATCACTAAATTTGATTTGATTGGAGATATATCTCAGTAAAGGCTGTATAGTGTCAAAAAAATCTACACCATTAAACTTCATGCTCAATCACACATGATATATTGCGACACTTTCAAGGCTACTTATTATTTCAAGTTTATGTATATACAAACGGCAACAGCTTCAATATTAAATGAAGTTCTTCTCACTTAAATCATCGGTCTGGAAACAATAATATTTGCCCATTGTTGTATATACTTGTCACTTGTTATATTTGTTATATGATACTAAAGCAAATCGTTACGCTTATCGATAGGATAATGTGAATAACGTGTCGAATAATAACATCATTGCGTGCTATTATTAACCGGACTAGACATGTAAACAAAAATTTAAACATGCATACACTTTTGCCAGCAAGCAAGTTTTTCAACAAAGAATACAAAATGTGAACAACGTTTCACATTTTAGTCAGGACAGATTAGAAGATGCTTTAAAGCATGCCCTATAGTTGAACTGTAACAGTTGTCTTCTAAAGTCTTCCATATATAAATTTAAAGGAGGTCAATAATCATTATGAAGGTTGACACATCAATTATATTGTGTATACATGTAACAATTTGAAAATATTTTTTCTTTGGGGGGGGGGGTGAGGGCGTGGGCAATTCAGAAAGGGACCGAAATGTGAAAAATTGGGTAGTACTACTAGCCCATGGAATGTGGCCTAAAATGGAGGTTTACTAATATCCTTCAAAATGTACGAGTAATATTGTAGAAATATGTATTCTGTTGGTATCACGTAAACACAGTTTACATTGTATGTGTACAAGATTAAGAGTTATAGAATAAGATCTGTAGTACAAAAATGAATATTCAGCTTGCTCTTTTAAAAAGTCCCTTCCTGCCTACTTACTAACATTTACCTAATATATATTTACAACCCTTCGGAATGCACACTAGATACCGGCAAAGTAAAATTGAAGTGTGAAAAAAGTATATTGCTTGTAATTTTTATACTATAGTTTTGCTAAAGAATGTAATTTTGTAATACAACAAACCTGTGAGGGGGTAGCATAGAGCTATATAATAAGACTTATCATATGGCTCTATGGGGGTAGTCACTTCCGTCACCTCCTCCCCGTTCACTGGCGTACTGATGGGGGGGGGGACCAGTACCCCCCCCCCAATAAAATCAAACATGGTTTATTTCTAATTTGATACCAGCAATTTACAAATGTTGCTAAAATGGCATTATATTCCCCTGGAATCCCGGGGCTCTACCCCCTAGACCCTTCCGAGGGCCCTAAGGCGGCCCCTAGATGCTCATCCGTCTGATCGTAATTTGATGCCTTAAAACCCTGAGATTCTGGGGGCGCCGCCCCCTAGGCCTCACTTCAAATTAGTGACCTGCCAGTATCACAAATAAACCTTATCAAAATGCTCATCTGACCGTAATTAAATGCCTAAAGAACTCCTGAGCTTCATGGGGCTTCGCCCTTGACTCCCGCCGGGGCTTTGCCCCTGGACCCCACGCCAATTTAATCTTTTTGCTTCGCTCGCTTTGCCTCGTAAATACTTGAGCCCCCCCCCCCCCCCCACCCACACCCACACACACACACCCCAACGTGTCTGCTCATTACGCCACTGGCCCCTCTTGCTCACTATGTTCCCTCGTCCCTCGCATTTCGTCCGTCCCCCCCTGGTCATGAAAAGAAATCGCCGCCCCTGATTAAGATTGTAGAGGCCCTAATTGATTGGAGGGCCAGTCAGCTAGCTTAAATCTATCCTCTTTTCTGTCGTCGTGTATTTCTTTGTTTTTCCTTTGATCTATCCTCTTCTCTTTCTTGATGGATTTCCCTGTTTTTCCTTCTCCATATCCTCTCCCCCGCCCCCCCCCCCCCCCCACTCCGGGGTCGGAATGACCGCATGCGTGTTACCAAAATGTCCGGTAAAGGGGTACTTTTCACGCACCAAAGTCCGGCTCGTACATACACAAAATTGACTTTACACACCGGACTTAGGGGGTGTTTTCAAAAGGAGGGAACACGCATATGCGTACCCTAAATAACACTGAGTGGGGGGGGGGGGGGGGTGGGTCCTCTCCACTCTCCGTATGTATTTCTTTGTTTTCCCTTTTCTATTATCTTCAATTCCCTGGGTGTACGTGCTTTATACACATGTACTATATTGCTGCTGGTGATTGTAAGCGGTGTGCGTTGATGACTTAGAGGCTGTTCACACCGGCAGAGATAGCCCGCGCTAGACCGCGCTATCTCTGCGGTTTGGAAGGTACAACGTCGTTTCGGTCCGCCCAACAGCGAGCCACGGCGAGCCAAAACAGCGTGCCACCGGAGTACCTCTTGGGGGTGGTCCACGAGAGATAGCGCGGTCTAGCGCGCGCTAGAAAAAAGGAGGTGCTACGATAGACCGCGCTATCTCATTGCGGTGTGAACAGACCGACAGAGATAGCGCGGTCTAGCGCGCTATCTCTGCGTTTTGGAAGGTACAACGTCGTTTCGGTCCGCCCAACAGCGAGCCACGGCAAGCCAAAACGGCGTGCCACTGGAGCACCTTCTGGGGGTGGTCCACGAGAGATAGCGCGGTCTAGCGCGCGCGCTAGAAAAAAGGGGGTGCTACTAAAGAGGAACAGGACCGCATCTTGCGTTGTCTTCATGTTGTCTTCACTATAATAATTTATGGGTCTTGTCTTTTTGTGCATGCTACGTGTCTTCAAAACATTTGTATCATCTAACTTGAAGTATAATTTAATGACTGGGCTTTCTGAGAGCAAGTTTGACCTGGCCGGGCCGGGGGCGGGGGGCGTAACATCTAGGCCACGGAAGGTCCATTCAACGGAAAAGTTTTACTGGATAATCACTTGCATTTAAATGATAACGCTACAAATTTGCTACTCTACTGAATTATAATTCATGCAAATTTGGTATTCTATTTTTAAATATTCATTGAGAGAGAGAGAAAGAGAGAGAGGGGGGGTTGAGTACCGTATACGAGAGGAAAGATAAAAGGTGAGGAGAACCATGAAGGACAACCACCCCGATGACAATTATCCCCCCCCCCCGAAACTTACCACCCTTTTCATTATAGGGGAAGTCAGTCTCCACAAGACTCTTCACAAGTAGTCATGAAGTATTAGTGATAATCAATACTATGGAAAACAACATTACACAAAATAATTGTATAATACTTTAAATATGAATATATATAGAACATAATAAATAATGAATTCGTGCATTAAGAAAAGCGAAAATTTTGCACGCTAGATAATTATTAATATACATGTAAAGGGAGAGAGAGAGAGAGAGAGGGGGGAGAAGGGGGGGGTCGGTTAATAGAGAGTGGAACAAGGAAAAGCAAAAGTGGTGGCGGTAAACAGATGTGAGCACTGATACGAGAGGAAAGATAAAAGGTGAACAAAATATATTCGGCAGTGAGAACGAGAGAGAGAGAGAGAGAGAGAAGATAAAAAGAAAGAGAGAAAAGTAATGGTATACTGACATACAAATAGAAAAGGGAGATCCCGAGAGGGATGAATGAAAAGATAGATGAAGCTGGAGGAAGACCAGGGTTTGTGTGAGAGAGAGAGACTAGAGATTATGCACACTCTAAGTCGATTTTTAAGTTGTAGGACGCATTTCGCCAGTGGACTAAATTCGTCGTGATATACGCGGCGATATGCGTCCGACCCAAGACACATATCGCCGAAGACGGACGCGTATCGCCAACCAATTTTCGGCGTTCTGTGTCTTAGGACACAGAACGCCACAGAACGCCACCCGGTCACTCTGGCCCGTGACACCGGCGTATCTTTTATTTACACGCTAGCGAGGGGAATTTCTCGATTAATTCCAATGGAACCGCTTAAAATTCCAATGAAACCGCTCGCGAAGAGTCTAGCCTGGATCGGAGAGCTCGCTAGTGCTATACGCTAGTGTGAATTTAAAAGACAATTTCTAAAGACAATTTCTCTCTTGAAAAGGCTCTGCCAGGCCCCTCAAGCTCTGCCATGTTGTATGGATCCATTCGAAAGCAAAATAAGCCCACTCAATAATTAATATATATTAAAACGTCATAGCGATTCATCCAAATAAGAAATCCACGTAAGAGGCATTTTGAAAGTTTTAAGAAAATTCCTTCAAATTCCAGGATATTGGGTGTTATTTTTCAGGAAACTTTATTTAAACGAGTGGAAGCACTGGCGGTTCTGTTTTTTTTAAACTGTAACAATTCTCCTTGGATCAGATATAGACCAAAAACAAGCCTCATTATCTGCAGTATACAAGTGTCATTTCGGACCTTACAGCTTTCATAGAAATCGCTTCTGGACCGTCAAAGAAAAAGTTTGAGAACCCCTGGTCTACGCATTATACACATCAGGACCAACTTGACAACTTGACACAAATTTGAGGGGGGGGTTCGACCCCCCCCCCCCCTTGCGTACGCGCCTGCATGTGCATCCCTTTCCTCCGTATTCCCTTATCCATCGTTACCGTCACTACCATTTGAGTATAGGGCCGGCCCCCTCCTTAATAAAGACTCCCAAGCCATCAAGAATGACCCCATAATTTATAGATTACCATTCTGCCGTTCTTTGGAGGGGCCGGCCGGCGGGCGCGGCCTTTTCAGAAGTGTTTCTACACTAACCCTTTCTTGCAATACGGCTTAACATAAACAAGCATGGTAAGATTTTTTTTAAAAGAAGCATAATTCCGACTCAGTTTCGCATAACCTAAAAATAAGAATACGGCCAGTCACCGCTCCCCCCTCCCCTCAAGGCATCCGCCTTCACGCACCCCCCCCCTTCCCCTTGTCTTTCCCTTATTCGTCGTTACTGTCACTAATTTTTAGTGCCATTTCGTTGTCTTTCTTTCTCCCCGGCTCCTCTCTTCTTTTTCTTTCCTCTTTTTTGAACTCTCTCTCTTTTCTTTTCTTTTTTCTTCTCTTTTCTTTTATCTTCTCCTTTTTTTCCCCCTTTTTTTTTTCTTTCTTTTTTTTCTTTCTTTTTTTCTTCCTCTTTTTTTCCATCTCAATTTTTTTGCGCCGCCAATAGGGGGGGGGGGGCCGCGGCCGTTTCGGCCCACCCCTGGATCCGCCACTGCACTATACACAGAAAGATGTATATGGGACTACCCTATCTCTCTCACCAGACCATGAGAGAAATAAATTTACCAAATATATGAATTAGTAGGCGGTTTCCCGGCAATTTTTTTATCATCATGTATTAGTCAAAACATATTCTTTCACATGATTGGTAATGAGAGCTTCCATTTCATTTTTTGAAATTGGGGCGTTGCCAATACTGGTCTTTACCTTTAAAAGCTGTCCCGGCCATATGATTATGTTGACATCTGTGCTCTCTATTTTGTTAATAATTCAGTCCGTACTTGCAATTGTATTTCACTGGTAGATTAGGTTAGACATGATCTGAAAGGATAATATTTAAATATACTTTCAGTTTGAATTTAGTTTTCTCAAAACATAATCTAATCAGGTGTTATGGTAAGGATTCACTATAATCAGGAGATATGTCATATTCTATCTCTCTATTTCAAGTTAAGATGGTAAACTGAAAATGTGTTTTCTTTATATATCGTTAGTATGAGGTGGACTGGGCATCTTGTAGACATGTTAATTGATGATTAATGAAATGTTATCATACTAATAATCGGTATGGGTAATTGAATGTTACCTTAAAAATTATTGTGATATTTTTCAGAGTTATCAAAACATTCAATGTCTAGATGGTCAATTATTACTCACTTAAAGGCCAAGTCGACTCCAAAAATAATTTACTTCCAATAGAAGCGGAAAAATCAGACAAACCAATCAAAAAAAGTTTGAGCAAAATCGGATATCTAATAAGAAAGTTATGAATTTTTGAAAAAGTCTGTAAAACTATGGAACAATGAAATTCACAAGACAAATTGGAAATTCACTCATGAGTCTGTGACGTCATGTCCTCACTATCCACTAATTATTGTTTTCTTTCAACCGAGGGAAATCAACTGTTAAACGAATTTATCATGAGTCTTTGAAAAATTAATTAATACTGCTTGTCAAAGTATGATTGAAGAGTAGCGAAGGCGAACGATTGTCGCTACAATTCAGAAATCGTTGCTTGGATTGCTTTTCTCTCAAAATTACAATGAGATATCAAGCTACATAGGACTATGATTGACAAAAAAGATATTGTCTTGAAAACAAACAGAAACATAAGAACTTGAATGAATAAAACATAGTGGAATTGAATAAGACTAGAATGAGGACAAAAGTATTTTTTTACCATTTAGATAATAGTACCAAATACCTAAGCAAAATTCGAGCCATATGCATTCATGAAAAATTATCAATTGTCATGAGTTTATCCTCTAGACGTATTGCAAAAGATAGTCAGGATAATAAGGTTCAGAATGATACCTCTACTACTAAGCCTACTTCTACATGTACTATACTACACTATTGCCATTGTTAATTATCATGAAATTGCTTCACACAATAAAAATCCTATATGTTTAATATACGCGCGCGGCCGTCACTTCGTGAACAAAAATCAAAGCGTTCTATGTAGTTTCGCCTCGTGTTTTCACGAAGTGACGGTTATGCGAAAAAATATATAGCGCCCTCTAAAGTTCTGGAAATTGCTTCCTTTGAATTCTGTGGTTGAAGCTCCATCCTGTCTTCCCAACCCGCACCTTTTTTGGATTTAGATACTTGAAGATATGCCCTTTCCAGCCAAATGCAAACATATTTACCTTAACGCTGACCCTCTTTGCGAAAATTGCCCTCCAAATATGCAGTTATTAAGAAAATTGCGAAATAACTTCAACTCGCTTTATAATGGCGATCTTTATACCTTAGTCAATGAAATTGAAGTACCCGCAAAGTTATCGCCCAAAATTATGATTTTACTATGCATTACGTAACAGCCAACTGACCGCAATGAAATGCCCTTTTGAATGATGCTTTTCGCCCCCTTACCGTCCTTTTTTACCTCGAAATTTTGTAAGCGTATTCTGAGTGGCCAAACGCAGGGCAACCCGAAACCGGATTCTAAGACGAAATTTTATACTCTGCATGATTATGTTAGTTTGGGTGGCCGTTTCTGCCACAGCATGCGTCATCATGTGTTCTTCACATTTACCACAATTCCATTCGCTGCGCTTATGTGCAGGCACGTAGCCACGGGGGAGGGGGGCACGTGCGCCAAGATCGGTTGAACTTTCTTAGACCCCTTTTTTTACCTCGATTGATTACATGTATGTGCCCCCCCCCCAAAAAAAAAAAAAAAAAACATCAATCTCTGGCTACGTGCCTGCTTATGAGCCCTTTCTATAGGTCCCTTCCTCTATCCCAATTCTTTTCAAATTTCTTAGACGTAGTCTCTAGCATCCCATCAAGGTCACTAACATCTCAGTTCGTTCTCCAGGCGCCATTTTTACCGTTCAGTCGGGCCGTTTTTGAGGCCTTTCTTTCGCCCTAGATACCACAATCACAGAAGCTACATACTTCTGACCAGGGGCGTACGCAGGTTTTTTTTTAAGGGGGGGGGTTTAAAATCGGGCCCAAAATATTTTGCTCCCGAAAAATTTAAAATCGCGCCGGCCGAAAAGTCGCTCAGTGGGGGGGGGGGGGGGGGGGGGGGGGGGGGGGGGGGGGGGGGGGGGGTAAGCGTACACTTTTTTTTTTTTGAGCCAAAAAAAATCGCAACGACTCAGCCAGCCGAAATGTCGCTCGGTGGGGGGGGGGGGGGGGGGGGGGGGGGTAAGCGGACACTTTTTTTTTTTTTTTTTGGTCTCGAAATTTGTAAAATTTGACATTTTTCTTCGTTGGGGGGGGGGGGGGGTAAGGTCACCTTTTTCAGGTTAGCCGTGGGCATTTTTTTATTTTTTTATTAAGAGAAGCTCTTTCATTTGACATGTAGAAACACGGCGTCATTGCACGCATAACGTTGTGCCACGATTGCATTTGTAGTTGTAAAGTGTAATGGTAAAGTCTATGGTAGAACTTATGAAACCGCATGAGGGAGCTCATTTTTGATGACCCTAAAAGTAACATGTCTATGGAAATTTATTACGAAACAGCAAGAGTGACACCTTGCCAAATGCTGTTTTTTAAATGCCACATTCCTCATTCCCCGAAAAAAAAGAAAAAAAATTCTGAAATTTCAAGGTCATATATAATTAATTGGTACAAAATACTCAAAAATTCAATATATGACAGTCATTTTGAGTAAAATATTGGCAACGAACATTTGGCAACCATGGAAATAAAATGGAATGGAACTAATGTCATCTCTTACTAGCGATTTATACCTATTCGATCAGAAATATTGATATTTCAACCTCCAAATAATTTTTTTATCATTCACTGAGCGGAATTCATTAAATCCATTAATTAATATGAAGGTCCATCTACATGAGGCCTGCCCAACAGTTCTTCTTGCGTCAAGCTAAGTGTGGTGGCTATAATATTAATATGTCCAATCATGCCCCCCCCTTTTTTTTTGGGGGGGGGGTACCAATTTGATACGCTTAAAACGGAAAAACTTGATGTATAGTTTGACCATATTTGAAGAAAATCTAAATCCGAAATCTGTTGCCAGTTTTGGCGAAGTACCGCTTTGTATTCATTATGTGCATTACTTTGTCCCAAAGCATGTTGGGCGAGCGCTTGAATCTCCGAGATAACTTGACCAAAACAAATCTGTCCCTATATTGCAAACACACACAAAAAAGTCAGATTTTGTGTGTGCTCGATACAGATTGAGTGTACTGAAACGATTAGAGGAAGAAATAAAAAACATGTGACAATTATGGAAAATATCAGGGGGATTTTTTTTTTTTACATGACTTTGACTATATTATAACTGGAATTATTAGAAGTTCCTTCTAATTTCCATTAAAGGTAAAGACCAGTTATGGTCATGCGATTGCATTGTGAAAGAAACGTTGTGGAATCGATCAGAAAAGGTTGATCATCTAGCATCTAGCATCTGCAAGGTTCTGGAATCATCAAAATGATAAGAAATTTGGCCCATTCTTCGTAAAGTTACAAGCACTATACACATAAAGATGTATATGGGACTACCCTATATCTCTCACAGACCATGAGAAAAACAAATTTACCAAATATATGAATTAGGCGGTTTCCCGGCAAATTTTTTATCATCATGTATTAGTCAAAACATATTCTTTCACATGATTGGTAATGAGAGCTTCTATTTCATTTTTTGAAATTGGGGCGTTTCCAATACTGGTCTTTACCTTTAAGGGTACCTTTTCCTAATGCAATATGAGCCCCTAGTGGTCAATATGCATTTCGACCACTAGTCTTAAACCGGTGTGGTCTTAACTGGTATACGGTATCATGTACCTGGTTACTAAACTGGTTCTTTTTCTGTCATGATTTGTCATTGTAGGATCCGGATGCACAACGGACCATGTTGGAGGAGACTCAAAAACTAGCCCTGTTGGACGAGACTCAAAAACTAGACCTGTTGGACGAGACTCAAAAACTAGACCTGTTGGAGGAGACTCAAAAACTAGCCCTGAAAGCCCTCGGATTCCGACTATCTATGCCATTACACCAACCTACACCAGGCCGGTCCAGAAGGCGGAGCTGACGAGGGTGAGCCATACTTTTCTCCATGTTAGCAACTTCCACTGGATTGTGGTGGAGGATTCCGAGAGGAAGACCCAGCTTGTGTCAAGATTCTTGACAAACTCTGGCCTGCCCTACACTCACCTGAATGTCAGAACACAAGACAAGTACAGACAGAAACATCGGGGTGTTCCTCAGAGGAATATTGGTATTGACTGGATTCTAGAGAATGTTACTCGAGATGAGGAAGGGGTAGTCTACTTTGCAGATGATGACAACACATACAGCTTGCGTATTTTTGAAGAGGTAGATAAGAGTATTTCTGGTATCTAATTAAAAAAAATCGTACTGTAACAGAACGGATCCTACTTGAGTCCTATTAGAATGAAAGAGTAATATATTTCTTGATATACTTAGGGTGTATATGGGCAGAATGTAAGCTTTGCATCCAAAGAAATTCAATAACATCAGTCATTGCAAAGGAAGGTACTAAGAGCATGACCTCATAATTTACAGAAAGAAATGAGAGTTCAGATTTAGATATTTAAGTGTGGAACAAAAAGAAAATAAGCTATAATAAGATATTCACTACAGCGAGAGAGATAGATTATGTGTGCTTTTGTTTTCATGGGAACTCATTTTAATGACAACGTGATACATGACAGGCAAAAAGGGATAAATTTCATGCATACAATCCCTATTTTCACGAAGTGACGGTAGTGAATGATAATCCCATACAATTTGCGTGCGGATTTTCCACACTACCGTCACTTCGTGAAAACAGGAACGATTATTGTTTTGCCTGCAGTGTGACTATGTTAAGGTCCAGCAGGTAAAAATATTCAAACCTACTGATATTGAGACTGCATGTATGGTGGATGAAAGCCCTGTTTTATTCGCAGAACTCATTCCCATGCGTTTCATGTTCATTGCAGATGAGAACGACTCAAAAGGTGAGTGTATGGCCTGTGGGACTAGTTGGTGGGCTTCGCTTTGAGGGCCCTATCTTAAACGATACAGGAAAGGTGTCCTCATGGCACACAATGTGGGCACCCGATCGAGCCTTTGCAACTGACATGGCTGGCTTTGCAGTGAGTCTGAAACACTTCAGGCAGCAGCCACGTGTTAGGTTTGACCTCAACTCAAGGCCGGGTTATGTGGAGGATACCCTTCTTGTTCAGCTAGGGTTTAAGAAGGAAGACTTGGAGCCTCTTGCAGAGAAGTGTTCAAAGGTATATATCTGTCGTGATGATTGTCCATAGAAATCCTGACATAAATGACTGACTGATCTTCATGTCTACCAACACTTATAATAGAGGCAGTCTGTCCAGTCAAAGAAATAAGCTGAACAACCAAATTTCAACTGATTGTTTTAACAGGCTCTGAAATTAAAATATGCAAAAACTTGTAGGACCCATCAGAAGATCCACATTTCAGGCTGAGGGTACAATAATGATCATTAGGTTTAGATGCTCAAGTGACATGATCATGTAAATACCCATTCAACTTCTATTTCTAGGAATGTTGGTTTATTATATAAAATGAAGAAATTAATCCCATGTTATACGCTTGTTATGCTTTATAATTCATTGATATTACCGTATATAACATATTGCAATTTAGTATGGGGCCACCAGCGCCAAACCCAAAATAATACATTTATTTATTGCAAAAGAAAGCCCTTGGTATTTACTTGTTCACTATATTTATCTCACACAAGTCCAATATTTTACAAACTGAAAACCCTTGAAGTTTGAAGTTTGAAGTTTTATTTATTCCACATTTTACATAGAAAAAACAGTTTATATTCTTTTCTTTTTTTTGTACAGGCGTATATTACTATAAGGCCCAAAAAAAAAAATCATTTGGTTGTCCTCGACCGCCCGCTCGTCATTTTCGGGCCGCTCGTATTTTTTTTTTTTTTTTAATATTTTTTTTTTTTTTTTAATTCATTTTTATTTATTTTTTTATTCATTTTTTAATTTTTTTTTATTCATTTTTTTTTTTTTTTTTTTTTTTTATTCATTTTTTTTTTTTTTTATTTAATTTTTTTTCGGGGGAACAATCTTTAATGCCAAACATACCATTTTATGCATTAGCAAGGATCAAAATGCGTCCCGTTGCCAGTTTGGTCTTTTCAGTACGCAATTAGGTATTTATTAAACTTGCCATTTTTATTTTCTATGTCAAAATGCCGTTCATTCAAATCAGGTTCTGAGCATTCTTAAACTCATTTTAAAGCCCATCTGTACTAGTTTACAGGAGGATTAGACCACCCTGCAAGGTCACTGGACAGATCAAATCAGCTCTCAGTTAATATAAGATAAAGAGGATCATGGGGGGCCAATGGTCACCGATTAGGCATTGTTTGCTAAATAAAGGGCGCAAGTAGCTATAAGTAGTACAATGGAGATTTAAAAGGTGCTGTATTTCAAAGCCCAAAATACTTTCTGTGTTGGTCTTGATATTCCTTGTACATTAAACTAGTCTTTAACCATATTAAAGTGTTTTATAGACTTCGTTTGTGTAAATGCTTGACAATCCCATTGATTTTTTTTTAATGGAAACAAACAATTATTTAAAGAAAAAAAAAATGGGGGCAAAAAAAAAAAAAAAAAAAAAAAAGACACACAAAAAATGAATTAAAAAAAAAAAAAAAAAAAAAAAAAAATCCGCCCGCCCGCCCCTACTCCAGAAAAGCAATCGAGGACAACCAAACAATTTTTTTTTTTGGGCCTAAGAGAAGATTTCACACAAGAAAAAAAACAGGAAAAATTAAAGGATTCACATGAAATATAATGTACTGAAAATAAGTACGAAATTTCGAAATATGTATATATAACAGGATGGGTAGAACAATGTAAAATGTGGGGAGCCTAAATAAAAAGCATAGCTTGTATGTGAATAGGCCCCCGTTCTGAGTAACACAATTATAGTAGGTCTGGATTTAAAAGGTAGTATAGGAGGCGAAAACGGAGTAGTGTAGTATGAGATTCTAGAGACGTACAAGGAGAGTGAATTTGGGAAGAAACGAAAAATAGAAATAAAGAGTAAAGAGAATAATATAATAATGATAAGTAAGAGAAGGTGAAGAAGGGAAGAAAGAGGAAGAAGAGGAAGACGAAAAAGAAGTGAAAGAAGAAGAGGCAGAAGGAGAATAAGAGAAAGCAAATTGACGAAATCAATGGCATTGTAAAATAACAAAAACAAAGTGTGTATAAACACCTGTACGACCGCCTGTACGATCCAGCGCGACATCAACATTACTTTTATACATACTTACTCAAAAGGAAACACCTGAGCTTTCGTTTAAATGAATTAATGGAGGGGCTTTCAACTAGTTCGTTATTCAGGCTATTCCAGAATTTGGGCCATGTAAAAATAATTGTTTTGTTAGCAAACACTGTGCAAGTTCGAGGGAGATGGAAATGGTTTGTCTGTCTAGTAGGGTAAGAATGTATAGTTTTATTGCGTTGAAAAAAGGGGACGAAAGCATCTGGAAAATTGTCTTTTGATAGTTCATAAATAAATATTCCAATATTATATAAGTGCAAGTCAGATATTTTAAGAATATTACAATTATAGAAAAGCATTTTTGTATGGGAAAGAAAACCAACATTATTTATTATTCTAACAGCCCTAACAGTATTCGACATAAATCGCTAATATACAAAGTTTACTGATCATGTTTAAGTATTTAAATAATATGCTCCCTCTTTCATTTCAAAACTTTTACACTATGAATCAAGCCATTGACTCTTACCCTATACCCGTAATTCCACAACTTTGCATCTAGTAAACCCGAAGTTACTTATTGCCCATAGATCCATAAGACACCATGGTCCTGACGTATGGAACTCATCATCATCATCATCATCAGCCTCATCTGCATTTCCAATATCACCATCATCAAAATTTGTATTTTCAATTACCTATCCGTTCTGCTTAATAAATGTGTTAATCTATTTCCTGAGTTTTGTCTGGGGCTGTCGTACTATCAAGCAATCTGCTTACAATGACAGCCCTTCTTCCGCAAATAATTGCATAATGTTTAATACTGTTTGAGGAAATGTAGCATTTATGACAGTTTATCATTTCTTTTTTGCTTATTTATGATTCATTGTTAGAAAAATAGTTATTGTACTTTATATTATTATTGTTATCGAAAAACTGTGTACTTACATGGATGCAGAAGAAAATCAAATCAAATCAAATCAAATCAAGTGAGAAGTGTTAATTTCTAGTGGATAATTGGCCAGGCAATAATGGGGTTCAGATACCTCCCATTGCTCAAATGTATGCCGGCAAGACATTGTCTGCCTAGACCCAACTCAGTGATACTGTGACAATGTTTTTTTCGAAGGTTTCAGTGCCTTACCAGAGATGTAAGGTTATATGGGGATTACAATTTAATTACTTTGGAGTTTGGAAGCACTAAGGAATATTTTCTTGTAATCGAATATACCTTGGAAATGAATAGATTAAGATAATATTTTTCTTATTATAACTATGAAATATTAATTTTACTCTTTATTTCATTCAACCAGGTTCTAGTCTGGCACACAAGGACTGAGAAACCTACTTGGGTAGAGGAGAAGAAACTGATCGCACTTGGTAAACCATCAGACCCAACAATAGAAGTATAAATATAGAAGTGTAATATAATATTCATGGGATGCTATCATTACTTGACTTCGAAAAGGCATTCGATGCGGTCTCCCATAGATTTTTGTATAAAACATTAGACATATTCAATTTGGGGATTTCTATTAGTCGATGGATTCAAACTTTGTATAATGAAAACAAGTCTTCACTTTACATCAATGGTTATTGATCTAAACGTTTTTCTATTATGTGTGCAGACATTTTGGCCATTTTGCTTCGTAAAAATAAATATATTAAAGGTATAGATAATGTCAACAAAGTTATACAGTATGTTGACGATGCAACCCTTTTTTAGATGGTTCAAACGAGTCTCTGAACAGTTCCCTTACTGTGATTGATTTTGTTCTCTTTTTTCAGGATTACAAATTAATGAAAGTAAAACTAAAATAGTTTGGATTGGATCAAAAAATGACAGCCCTTACAGAATAAAAACCAGAACGAAATTGTTGTGGGTTGACGATGGTTGTTTCACATCTTTAGGAATTAATTTTTCTTTAAATTTAGATAACATGGTATATTTGATCATATGCCAGCTTTGAATGAAGTGAAACGACTAATCCCAGCTTGGTCAAATAGGAACATCACCCCATAAGGTAAAGTAACTCTCGTCAGGACGCCTTTTCTTTCAAAATTTAACTATTTAATTCTTTCTTTGCCAAACCCGCGTTCATTAAAGAGCTGGACAAACTATTATTCATCTTTTGTGTGGAGAAGGAAATCTGATTGTATCGAAAGAAGTCAGGTGTGTAACTCATATATGGATGGAGGTGTACAGATGGTTAATACGAAATGTTTCTTTACCTCGCTGAAAAATAACTTGGATACGAAGAATGTATAACGGATTCATCGACAGTTTGTGTTTAAACTCTTTTATGAGCTCTGTTCCATTCTCAGATTGTAATTTTCCCTTTACGGTTATAGTTATTTAGAAAAGTTTATTGATTTAATAACGAATCCTTTTTGGAACGATGTAGTTTCTTCGTGGTGTGTTTTTGGAAGGGGCAAATAAATGCTCCAGCAAAGAAGATTTTTGCTCTGAACTCCTTTTCCACAATGAAGACATTGTAATAAATAAAAACGTTGTTTAATTTAGACACTGGAACCAGAAGGGTGTAAGATTTGTAAATGACTCAATTAGGGCAGATGGTAACGTTTTAAGCAGTCAAAAAAATTATTGAAACTTACAATATTTCTTTTGACTACCTAACATATTTCATTATAAAAGAGGAGATTGGTGAAAGGTTGGACAGTTTTTCACAACCTTTTATGAAGTTTACCAACTCACTTAGACCATATACTCTTAGTATTTTGATGAAGCAAAGAAAAGGATGTAAAATTATCTACGTTTCAATGGTAAAAGGAAGGGTATACAATAACGTAAAAAGGAAAGGAACATGGGAAGAGAAAATTCGACAACAAATCTCATTAAAGAAATGACGTTGTTTTAATTATATATATACCATACAAAACAATACAAGACGTTACACACAGATGGTTTTAATATTGCTTGATCAATTGCATTACTCCAACAAACTCTTATATGTGTAAAATACAGGTTAAATCAAGTAGCGCATGTACATTCTGTTTCTTGCATGAAGAAACTATTGAACACCTATTTGTTTTTAATGTCACATAGTAAGGAAGGTATGGGAATATTTCGAGAAAAAAATTGTACGAAAGATATAAATTTGTGTTGAAATTAACTGTCGGAAATGTTCATTTTGGAATCACACCCAATAAATTCAATAAAGCTTTAAATTCACTTACCATTTGGTTTAAATGGGTAATATACAGTGTGAGTCCCAAAAAAGTTTACACCTAGAAAATTGCCAATTATTCTAAAAATCATCTATGAACAGTAAATTATTATACATCTTATAAGCATTTAGTATCATTTTTGTGTGGTATGTGTTCATTGAGATGGCGCTCTTGTAAATACCTTCATGATACGCGTTGACTCTCTGGCCGGGATACTTTCTGATCTTTATACAAATCTGGTCCGGAGCTTTATAAGGCTACCCCCCCCCCATATTATTTATTACAAAACGTAGAAAAATAATAACTAAAATCAATACGACCAAGTATGCGATTATGATGAAAATTAGATCATTACAAAAATAACATAATCACTTGTCTAAAAGGAAGAGAAAACATCAAAGTTATAAGCCCAGAGCATGACCAAAAGTTTTTTGTTTGCACTTTCTGGATTATCTTATTATAGAATCCCCCTCCACATCCAATCTTTCTTTTTTTTCAAAGAAAATTTAAAAACGATTATCAAAACAATAAATTGTGAGTAGAATGAGCATGCAAACAATTTATAAACCCCTTTTTTTGTGGAGATTTTATGAAAGGTGTCTACTAAAAAAAAGTAGGGGGTCTAGCTGCAGCCCCCCCCCCCCCCCGCCCCCACCGTTTCGGCCCCTGATGCGTGAGTTGACATACTCCAGAAACATATCCTTTTCTGATATTTGCTCATTTAACTCCAGAAACATACCCCTTTTTCCGATCTTTGGCGTTTTTGCACCCTTAACGCGTCAAGCACATATCTGGCCTTAACCAACAAACAGTACCGTTACCCATTCTACTCGTTTTTTTTTTAATCGCGCGTGTGTACAGCAATATGGTTGATTCTTTATGGGATGTGGTCTGCTTATGCGACGTCATTAAAAAAACATCGTTATTTTTCTGGCGATTCTCTCGTATATCCCAGATGCTATAGAGGTGGTTGTATTTGTATTGTTATAAATCACCCGATATGTACTTGACCTAAAACTGGTACGATTGCCATCTGTTAGCTTACCAGTTTCTAGTGATACATTAGTTGCCATATTTAATAATAGCCACTATTATTATTATTATTTTATATTTGTGATTTTCTTAGAATTTCCACTTTAAAGAAAAGTTAGGCAATTCAACAGCACTTTCTGGTACATTTTCATCAAGCCAGGTTTCGGTAAAACACATCAAACAGGCCTCTCTGTATTCGTGCATGTATTTAGATAAGGTTTCGAGTTCAGTCATGTTATGGGATGTGTCGTAGCTGGCGTCTATCAGGGGAGTATGATCGGGGATGTGGTGAGGCGGGGTTGGGGCGTTTATGCTACACTGTAAAAAAGAATTTGTTCATTGGTAATTTTTACGTATTTTTTCCATGTAGAATTTACTTGAAAACATTAGTTTTTCCACTTACGCACTAAATTTAAGTCTTGCTAACTCAAACTTTCAATTTAGTAGAACATACGTGAAATATTTAAGTAAAATCAAAGACATAAAAACTTTAAGTAATTTCAGCTTGTATTAATTTAGTAAATTTAACTCAAAATCAGAAATTATACGTATTACTCGAACAATTTATGTTGATTATTCTTATCTTTTTAAAGTAAGGACCGATGCAGTGCGTAATAGAAATATTTACATAATTTATGAATATTCATTAAGACCAAATTAAACTCTTTTTTAAATAAAACAATTCTTTTATGTGGTTGAATGAAAATTTAAGGTCTTTAAAACTGAACATTTACTAATTCATTTAACATGGCTAAGCAAAGACAAGACAATTTTTAATTGTTACCCAGTTCAAAACAAATAAAAACTTGATATTTCAGGAAATTGTCAACCAATTTTCCTTTTAAGATGCTACGATCAAGTATATATAAAATTTGGAGCCTTTCAATATGTGTCGAATTGAAGCGTATGCAGGGGCGTCGCTAGACCTTTTTCAGTGGGGGGGTGTAGAGGCCAACGATTACCGACAAAACTAGCCACCAATTACCGACAAAAATAAATGTCCAATATCTACAAATTCAACCCTATAAACCTGGGGCCGAAGGATAAATTTTTTTTCCTATGGACTATCTATAGTACTTGCATATGCGCAAAATGGTCATTTTCCTCGACGACATAAATATACGAATTATTTCTTCAATTTAGTCAGCATCATAGCTATATATTTTAATGCAGGCGCGGAGCTAGGATCTTATTTTAGGAAGGGGCGGTAGTGGGCAAGAGAATCACTTAAAAGCGCGCTCATTAGGGGGGGGGGGGGGTGGGTGATGGGCCTCCCGCGCGAAGCTTAGACGTTTCCTTAAATTATTAGGAAAAGAAGACGATTTACTGTACGTTCTCGACTGTTTATCCTTGTTTCATTAAATTATGAGAAAAAACAGACGATTCGGTGTACTGTTCTCGACTCTTAATCCTTGTCTGAATTCGATTTTCTCCCCTTCCCGCGCAAAGCGCGGAAGCTTTGACGTTTCATTAAATTATGAGGAAAAACAGACGATTCGGTGTATATACTGTTCTCGACTCTTAATCCTTATCTGAATGAAGCTTCCCCCTCCCGCGCGAAGCGCGGAAGTTTTGACGTTACATTACATTATTAGAGAAAGAAGACGATTCGTCGTACCGTTTTCGACTCTTAATAAGCCCAATTCATCTGAATTCAGTTTCCCCCTTTCGCGCGAAGCGCGAAAGCCTTGACGTTTCCTCATATTATTAGAGAAAGAACACGATTCGTTGTACCGTTTTCGACTCTAAATAAGCCCTATTAATTTTGTCTGAATTCAGTTTCCCCCCCCTCGCGCGAAGCGCGGAAGCTTTGACGTTTCCTTAAATTATTAGAGAAAGAAGACGATTCGTTGTACCGTTCTCGACTCGTTATTATTATTATTATTATTTATTCGACCATAAAAACACATTCAGCATGTACAGTGTATATAGGTGTATACAGAGTGAAATAGGAAAAATACAAAGTAAGATAAAGAAGGAATAGCATGTGGGTCAGGGTGCACAAAAGCGAAATTCTTCCCTGTTGCCCGGGGGCATGTGCACCCTCACATGCCATTCCGAGACATAATAGAATATATTGCAAGGTTCACATTATATAAGTATACAAAATAATTACAAACACTCATTCAGAAAATCATGATTAAATTAAATTTCGATAAATGCATTAAGAGGATATGAAGCTGCAATGAATAGAGTGCTTTAAGATTTGTATGCAGAAAAAACTTAAAACTTAAAATAACCAGAACACAATTAACATAAATCGTCATTATTCAATTGATCCAACGGTGTCTCATTCAAAGAAATTCTAATTAAAAAAAAAAAAGAAGAGATGTGTAATTGTTCAAGGTAAATCTGACCAGCAATTTCTTGTATATAACAAAAATATACATATGAATAGAGCGTAAATATTGTTTTGGGCTATACAATCAAGGAAATTATAAAACGTCATGTACCACAATAATGTACAATTTTTTGCAGAAATTAAAGGTGCAATAAGCATTAGGATTGATAATCATTCACAAAATAGTGAGTAGGGCCTATGGTGTTATCATTTAAGAAGAGTGGCATAATGTGGATATGAAGCTATCAATGTGGACCATTGTTCCAGGTTCAATTAATATAATCATTGTATCATTGAAAGAGAAAAAAAAAAAAAGAAAAAAAAAAAAAAAAAAAAATTAAACAAGTAACATTCTGAATCCAGTGTTTCAATAAGTTCTTGGATATTGATAAACAATGATTATTAAAGAAAAGGAGGAATCCCCCACTCTCAGTGAGGAAGCCCCTCTCAGTTTGAAAATTAGTTAGAATCGAGAAGGGACCGTTTCATAGAGAGTAGAAAGGATGAAAGTGAGGAGACCACCGATGCATCCCTAACCTCTAACGGTAATTCATCCCATACCCGAGGAAATCTCCGGGAAGCGGACAGGAACAGGGCCTGTGTTCGTGATTGCTGATGAATGAAGGACAGTGTAAAGAGGCGTCTCTTGCTAATGGCTATGTTTTCTATTAGTGTTTCACAGTCACAACAAAAGTACAGACATTTGAAGGTAAATGAACATAAAAGATAATCTCTACGAGCTGACAAATGAAGTCTAAATGAAGTTTTCCCCTTCCGTGCGAAGCGCGGAATTTTTGGCGTTTCATCACAATATAGAGAAAGGAAGACGATTCATCGTACCATTTTCCACTCTTATTCAGCCCTATTCATCTTAATTCAGTTTTACCCTCTCGAGCGAAGCGCGAAAGCTTTGACGTTTCCTCAAATTATTAGAGAAAGAACACGATTCGTTGTACCGTTTTCGAATCTAAATAAGTCTTATTAATTATTAGAGAAAGGAAGACGATTCATCGTAACCTTTTCGACTCTTATTAAGCCCTATTCATCTGAATTCAGTTCCCCCCTCTCGCGCGAAAGCTTTGACGTTTCCTCAAATTATTAGAGAAAGAAAACGATTCGTTGTACCGTTTTCGACTGTAAATAAGCCCTATTAATTTTGTCTGGATTCAGTTTCCCCCTCTCTCGCGAAGCGCGGAAGCTTTGACGTTTAACGATTCGTTGTACTGTTCTCGACTCGTCTAAATGAAGTTTTGCCCTTCCGCGCAAAGCGCGGAATTTTTGGCGTTTCATCACAATATAGAGAAAGGAAGACGATTCCTCGTACCGTTTTCGAATCTTATTAAGCCCTATTCATCTGAATTCGATGTCCCCTCCCGCGCGAAAGCTTTGACCTTTTCTCATATTATTAGAGAAAGAACACGATTCGTTGTACCTTTTTCGACTCTTAATAAGCCCGATTCATCTGAATTCAGTTTCCCCCTTTCGCGCGAAGCGCGAAAGCTTTGACCTTTCCTCATATTATTAGAGAAAGAACACGATTCGTTGTACCGTCTTCGACTCTTAATAAGGCCTATTAATTTTGTCTGAATTCAGTTTTCCCCTCTCGCGCGAAGCGCGGAAGCCTTGACGTTTCCTTAAATTATTAGAGAAAGAAGACAATTCGTTGTACCGTTCTCGACTCGTCTAAATGAAGTTTTCCCCTCCCGCGCGAAGCGCGGAACTTTTGGCGTTTCATCACAATATAGAGAAAGGAAGACGATTAATCGTACCGTTTTCCACTCTTATTCAGCCCTATTCATCTTAATTCAGCTTTCCCCTCTCGAGCGAAGCGCGAAAGCTTTGACGTTTCCTCAAATTATTAGAGAAAGAACACGATTCGTTGTACCGTTTTTTAATCTAAATAAGTCCTATTAATTATTAGAGAAGGAAGACGATTCGTTGTACCGTTCTCGACTCGACTAAATGAAGTTATCCCCTTCCGCGCGAAGCGCGGAATTTTGGCGTTTCATCACAATATAGAGAAAGGAAGACGATTCATCGTACCGTTTTCCACTCTTATTCAGCCCTATTCATCTTAATTCAGTTTTCCCCTCTCGCGCGATGCGCGAAAGCTTTGGCGTTTCCTCAAATTATTAGAGAAAGAACACGATTCGTTGTACCGTTTTCGAATCTAACTAAGTCCTATCAATTTTGTCTGAATTCAGTTTCCCCCTCTCGCGCAAAGCGCAGAAGCCTAGACGTTTCCTTTAATTATTAGAGAAGGAAGACGATACGTTGTACCGTTCTCGACTCGTCTAAATGAAGTTTCCCCTTCCGCACGAAGCGCGGCATTTTTGGCGTTTTATCACAATATAAAGAAAGGAAGACGATTCGTCGTACCGTTCTTGACTCTTAAACCTTGTTTGAATTTAGTTTCCCCGAAAATTTTAAACCTCTGATTTCTTTAGTTGATATTATAGGAAAGTGAAACTTCGAGAAATACAAATAGTGTAGTTGTAATCACTCTCGAAGTCGTCACAGCGGATAAGAAGTCACAGTTCGTAGGGAAAAAACTTGTCGGCCGACCGACAATATACATCTCACCGACTTCAAACTTCTGCATTGATATAGTACAAGAGGATCGAGCAAGAATACCGACAAAGCTGACCCGACACAGCTTATTTACCCGTGTCTTTCTTGCTCCCTCGGCGAGACGACTCCCCCCCAACTACCCCCTTCTCTCTTTCACTCCCACTCCTCCTCTCTCAGACTTCTCCCCTCTCTCTCCTCTCTTTCATCCCCCATTTCTTTTGTTTCCCTTTTACTCTTTTTCTTTTTTTCTTCTTTTCTTTTCTTTTCTTTTTTTTTTTCCTTTCTTTCCTCTCCTCCCTCTTTTTCTTTTTTCTCTTTCTTTCTTCTCTTTTCTTTCCTTTCTTTTCCTTTCTTTCCTTTCTTTTCCTTTCTTTCTTTTCTTTTCCTTTTCTTTTTTTCTTTTCTTTCCCTTTCTCTCTCTTTTTTTCCCTCTCTTTTTTCCCCTCTCTTTTTTTCCCTCTCTTTTTTCCCCTCCCCCTTTTCTCTTTTTCCCGACGGCAGCGCAATTTTACCGACAATATCCTGACAGGTGGGGGGGTGTCGCACCCCCCACACCCCCCCTTTGGCGACGCCCCTGAGCGTATGTAATAGTTTGTGATGGTGGTAGATATATATATATATACGGTTAAATCTTAAATAGAAGTAGCGAATGATTAGTGGAAGTTACTTGTTAGATTAGATGGGTACCAAATCGTGCAATATGTAATCCTATCATAGCTTTTTTTTAATTATCTAAAATGATTACAATACTTAAATTATTTACGTTAATGTAACTCGATTTAACTGAGTAAAAATTTATTCAGCTAAATAAGTAAATTCTACTTAAGATGCCGTAGGTAATATTTACTTAATAAAAATAAGGCAATTCTTTTTCTCAATTTTATTGAGTTATTTCGACTATTATTTTTTTACAGTGTACCTACCGGGGACTTTGTGGGAAAGAGCCATCTCAAGTCAGGCGTGAAATTTAAAAAGAATGAAAATTGGTCTTAGCTATGCAAAGAGATTTTCCAACACCCGTAAAAATGTCTGTGATGCCTTTAAGATCGCTGCCCCTAATGCAGAGATGGCATGATGAAGACAAATACAGAGACAAGAGACAGAGAAAGA
>JAVYIG010014383.1:0-41833 GCA_035222895.1 Strongylocentrotus droebachiensis
TAACAGGAATAACTGGCGAGTCCATCATTGAAAGTAAGAATATTAGGGAATTTCTATGATTTTGCAAAAACTTCTAAGAATTTCTCTGAAATCTGCATGCCCGTCCTTCAGCGTCGGTGCATGTTTTCTATACTGTACTTGTAGAAAAACACACCATTTTGTGTGTGTGTCTCCATCTACCCGAACACCTCCAACCGTCACTGGCCTCTTCTTATTTCATGAGGAGCATGGCCGCGGAGGAGCTGACTCACGATCACATTCCTTCATGTATATTCCTCCCCTTTATTATTGACTCAATTGTGAATCACTGGCCGGCCGATCCCAGTCACATACAACGGTGCTCCTACACCTTTGCAATCAATCTCCTTATGTAGCACGGTGGAGAGTTTAATGCATCTAAATGGGATTTGGCAGCCCAGTGTTTTTTCAGTGGCGTGTGACCATGGGGTCCATTAATTCTCATTTGTGTGTGATGAGGAGTGGGGGGGGGGGGGGGGCAGTGAGGAGTTGGGGGGGGGGGGGGGTTTACCTTACCAGAACCTTTTAACACTACTTTAGCTTCATTAGACTACATTGTGTATCGGAAGCACAAATGGCTCCACCTTCAAGCTATGGAAAAAAGAGTGTTTGTGTGTGTGTGTTTGGGGTGGGGTCTATTGTTTGGAGAACATGTCTCTTGTGCCCTCTCTCTTTCCCAATCAGATCAGAAACAATTTTTTATAATATTTGAATAGTATGGTACCACTCCATTAAGGCAATCTCCTGTAATATGCTTCTATTAAATTTCATTTTTGAATCTTTAACCCATAATCCCCAAATATATAACCTTGATTTAAAATTCCCAAAAGTCAGTTGTTCCTTTTCCTTAAAAAAAAAAAATGAGTCATTGATCAAACATTGGCACTCATACGCAAAGGCATACTGTGCATACAAAATAGAAATAGAAAATTTTATATATTGTTGAACGACATAAAACAAATATAAACTGAACAATACATTCCAATGTTAAGGATTCAAAGATTGATTTCATATCAAAAGCCTGCATGGAAGTTAATTGGGAGTTAACATATGTTCTTGTGCATACACATGTAGGCGGGTTGCCTCATTATACATTTCAGCTATTTTCTCCATATTTTTATGGTATTTCCGAGAATACTACAATATTTTCCTACTATCTTCTTATTGGAAGAAAATAGAAAATAGACAAAAAACAATCTTTCAGGCTAAGGATTTGGATCAAAAGATAGATTTAAAATATATTATCAGTTGAAAACAGTAGGTAGTTAAAAATAAAAAAATATCTAAGTTTCCTATGCTGTTTTTAACTCTTTTTTTTCTAGTTCAAAACCATTTATTTCGACTAGGATTGTCCCCTGTAAGCCTCGCTCATACGTTACACAGTAAATGCTTCTTTTTTTTTTAATGGGGGAAAAAAAGAAAAAAAAGAACATGGCAAAAGAAGAAAATTTAAGCGTAAATGAATGGCAACGGAAGATGAATAGAAGAAGAACAAAAATGTTTTTGAGGGGGGGGGGGCGAAGGGGCAGTTTATTTCATAATGTGTCTTTGAGGCTTTAATGCAATCAAAGGTCAGAAGAGAAAGAGAAAGCAATAAAACATCCCAATGATATTGCCTCTGGTGGGGTTATATGACGGCTGGATTTTAAATGAAATTGTCGTACACTGCTTGAAGATTTGTAGGCACATTGCAAACTGGTTCACCCGTATAACGTGATGAATTTATGAGTCTCATTCAGATATGATGCGGTAAACCGCAGCCTAAAAAACGCACTGCAATTTACGAGTAAATGAATAGCAACTGCGCACAACAAAGGTCCTGCGCAAATTAACTGAGATCTGTGTAATGAAATACAGAAATATGAATTGTTTTTTTCTGTGTCGTGTCTGAACAAGGCCATGATGTGCAGAAGGTGCTTTAAATATACATCTCTAGGCTATGACATGACGGGAACAAATTAATATTTATTTTTCGGGGGCTACTTTTCAAGCTTGCCTGCATAAAAATAACACTCTAAAAAAAAAATTGCATTGAACTCTATGCAAATTTAAGGGGGCTCTTTTCTGATTTTCGTGAGCTCTTTTGGGCATTTCGGGGGAAAATTCGCCCTGAGCCCCCGTATATTTTTTTCACTGATTATTGACATGACGTAGATCCTTGACAAATTGATGATTTCTTTAAAATTAAAATGTCCTGGATAGATATATTGCTTGTAACGGAATTGATGTAACCCCTCTCTATGATATGTTCAATAAACAACAGTTACTTTTTTACTGGAAATAGCACCCAATTAAGTGTAAACTTTACTGGAATGCTGAAACATCAAATACATGTGAACATCAAATTGTCAGTTTGGGGCCAAAAGGGTTTTAATTCTGTGTAAAATGGTGAGTTAAAAACACCCTTCTGGTTCCAAACAGAGAAAGTACTAGTGTATTTCCTATATAGACATAAATTTACAACGGAAGCTCTTAAACCATGCACTAGCACATCCAAAGCAGATTTTCCTAGACATACATGTAAGCCCACTATCTCTGGGAAGGTTTTTTTTTTTTAAGTGGAGGGGGGGGGGGGGGGTAATACATTTATATATCAGCATATCATGCTACAATGAAATTCAAACATGGATTGAAAAAACAGTACTCAAGATTGTTCTTGCTCTCATGAAATTTGCTTTTTGATTTGTATTGTAATGATCCCACAAAGCTATTTACTATATAATTTCAAAAATAATGTAGTTTCTCACCTGAATGTACCTTTTTGGTACTTACATTTACATTTACAGAGTACAAAATACCATTTTACAACATTTTTCATCTATATGTTAATGTAGAGCTGAATAACTTAATTTTTTGTTAAAGGTATGGAAACAGTTGACATTTCAGAGAGCAACTAATCTCCTTTGAAATGTTACCTTACTTTCTAACACTACTCTCATATATTGAGGTATAATCAACTTTCAATACTTTAATACCTATGTATCCAATATTCTGCCTGTGCTTATGAGAGAAAAACTGTATGTGTAGCTACCAAAGATAATTTTCAATTAATATGTTAAGCCATGTGCTGCTATATGTCATATGACAATGAATGGGGATATAGATGAATGGAATTGAACTGAAATAGAGCTTGGGATATATACGTGACAGAAGGCCAAAATTCATCTGATTGCGACCCTGAAAGATTAAGTATCTTGTCAGCTTTAGAGCTAGAGGGGCATTAAAGGTAATACAAAGTTTTGGGAAATTTTGAAAATTGGTTGGATAGTGATTCTTTACAATTTTGATATATTTGGATGCCCCTGTGGATTTAATATAAGCACTAGAAAATTTAGCTCCTAAAACACATTTGCGTTCGAGAAAAATTGAATATAAAAATTTACCGGTGCTCCCGGTAAATTTCGATAAGTTTCAAATAGCGCCTACGGCCAAACAATGGTAGCTGCAACCATGAAAATCTCAGAATATGTAGTTGTGATATATAATTTCCAATCGGAAATACCCAATTGGTCGATTTTAGTCGAGAAACATTGTTTTATAGCTAAATTAATATTTTGACCTTGAGAGGGAGCTATACAACATAACAAGTTGATTATTTACAATTTCATTATTTTAGACTCGATTTGAACCGCGACAACGATCATTAAATATTGTAGGATCGCATATGCCTCCAATATGTTCATTTGAACCAAATTCATGACCCCATACCAAAACTTTGTAATACCTTTAACTCATGCTTTTACACAGAGTTAACTCCCTCCTTGCTCTTAACAGATGCTATCGCCTTGAACATGACAATGTTACTAGCCTTATTTCTAGCAGGACTGGGTTTTTTGTTTCCCTGTGATTGCAGAAATGAATATCAGTAAGGTAACTGTGTTGACTGTTCAAAATACAGGCTCCACTAGCAGAGGGTCTATTGGTATGTAATTAGAAACAATGTCAATGCTCACTAAAAAGAACAAAAAATGTGGCTATCAAAAGCACACATTGTGATAAGCAAGTTGATCACAGAATAAAAAGAGGTTTGAGTTCACATTATCCGCTGCAAGTTAGTATTATTCTACAAAATATTTTGACTTATTTCTTTATTTACATAAAAAATAACCAGACATTATTTTAATCATCTATGAAAGAGATAGGGGCAGAGTGTGGAGAAAGTAGAGCATCAACATCAATATCTAAATCTATTCTGGATGCACACGTGTTAAATTCCTTGACCCCGTAAGTGTAATGTCCACTAGCACTGACCGCCATCCATTACAGGCCACTGTCCAGCCTGTCAAAACAGGAAGGAATGGGTCAGTTAGAAGTCACGTAACGGTGCACGACCAAACGACGAATATACAACACGGAGAGGGTGGTGAGGCCCCGTAATGCGATTACTTCAAGAATAATTTGCACGACCCCCGGGGAAAATATTGGCAATATTCACTTTAGCTCACAATGCGCTCGTCTCCTATGACATGCTTTTAGAGAGAAATTCCCAAATACATGTCGTAGGGAAGATGCTTATTTGATAATGTGGATGGATGGATAGAGCTAAAATAAGAGGAAATCAGGAGATGCATAGAAACATTGTTTCTGATATGCATCACATGAAAACATAGAAATTATGAGTATTTAAAGTATTATATTCAACCTAACAAAGACAAAGGGAAACACTTTTAGGCTGTTGAATAAGAATAAAAAGAAAAAATGTCGGCGCATCTGTAATGGGAATTATTACACATGTAGAGAGATATTTCATGTTGAAATTACACTAAGATTGAAATGTAATTTTCAGGCAAAAATAAGAGCGAGTGGTAGATTCGCCCCAGATAAATTTACTCAGGTGCACTCTAATCTAATCTAAAATCTCCTGGTATTGATCAACAAACTAGATTATATTATTACATGTATGAATTCAGTGGGAGCACAGGACCCTACAGACAGAGTTACATGTATGCTGATCTATGAATAGTGTACACTCAGTATAGTAGGATATATTAAAGGGGAAAGTCTGTGCTGACATCGAGTCGATTGGGGTCAAAGCAAAAAAATAAAAGAAGCATAAATTTGAAATCTTGAAGATTATTGCACAAATTAACAAATGTATGAATGATTTAAATTGGGAGTCACACTTCATTTTGTGAATAGGCCTACGGTAACATTATATACAAAAATATCCACTTTTGTCAATATTGCAGAAGGAATGCACATGGAGGAAAAATACATTTCTAACATAATTTTTAAGCTATACATTTTCCATATTCCATATTATGGAACAATTGATGAAATGTATTTTTATGGAGAAAACAAAATATACTTTGTAAAAAAAAAAATGAATATGAGTATTTCTATTTGTAAATTTATTTGTAAAAATTATACCAGTTAAAAAACAAATTTCCTAATGGACGAGAAATTCTTGATTTCAATTTTGAAAGGTATTAAGTGCTACAAATGAAATCAGAGAGTTGCCCACTCTTGAAATGATCTTCATATAACTGACCCCAAAATATCTATTCAAACATTTCTTATCTGTTGTGATCTGTCTTTTCTAAAAAATATTTACTAATTTCTTTTTGTCACTGTGTTTATAAATTATTAAATATTGATAAATTGGGTATGAATTGATCAAACTGGAGTAATAAAATGGGGTAGTAAAATAGGAGATAAATTACTTTTTCATGAAAACTAATTTTTTTAAATTCCCAACATTGTTGCCCTTTTTTATCGAACAAAAAATCTAAAAAATCATACAACATTAGAATTTCAAATAATAAGTATCCGATTCTATACAATGGTATATTTTCACCGCTAGATGTGGTTGCTATGTTATATTGATCAAACTGGGGTACTAAAATAGGAGATAAATTACTATTTCATGAAAACTAATTAAAAAGTTTCTATCAAACAAAACTCTAAAAAAACATACCACATATAGAATTTCAAATGATAAGCATCCAATTCTATACAGCGGTATATTTTTCCCGCTGGATGTGGTTGCTATGTTATTCTAAAGTAGATTCCCATGAAAGCTGCTCGATATCATAACAACTTCAATTTCAAATGTCACACTACAACATGGGACAGTCTTTTCTGAAAGGTTCACTAGTTACACGAACATAAGTGGGAAACAAAATAGGGTATTGGGTTCTATCATATTGTTTTTTCTAGGGGTAGCATAAGAATGAGACATCAACAAAATGTGATGTAATTACATCAAATATCAAAAGCTCCACATCAGCACAGCAGAGGATTGAGCTATACTAGATATTCATATCAAATCAAGAAATGGGGAGAAAATAAAACCACACAATGATAAAGACAGGGAGTTGATATTTCACTATCTGATACAAAGCTGTCAAGACAATATTAAACTAAAAATCAACAGAGCTATGCTGCTATGGATTTCTATACATCTATAAAATAATTAAAAATAATGATTAATTGATGTTAAACATCAATATCAAAATTATCACAACAATCTAATAACTAAGGTTACAAGGCAGACCAACAACTATTAAAAAATCCAAACCCATAAATGCCCATAAATGATGCAATTTTTCAGAGTGGATCGGTATTAAATCTTTCAGATTGGGTTGGTGTTAAATCTTTTTAACTAGTCCAAAAAGGGCAAACTGATTGCATTCATGGATGGAAAAAGAAGAAAATCACTGCACAAGTCAAGTCCATTTCTGATGCAGTGCAAAATGCTGTTCTTCATATTTAGATAGAACATTCATGAGAAAAACAAAAACAATGAAGCATTGAAATTTTCAAATTGGCAATAGCTTTTTTTCCCAATAATCATACTTCAGAATCAGCTGCTTGGTGTTAAAATGTGAATACAAAAAATCAATCCAAGCCCTTTCAAAATTGGAAATGTTTCCAATTCAAATTTGTATTGTTATTATTACCAATACCATTATAATTTTTTATTTATCTTGGTCAATCTACCCACATATCTCTTTTTTTCACATACAAATTTGCTTGCGTAAAAAAAGCCTTGTATGGTTTACAGAGACAAACATAATATCACTCTGAAAACAACGAATGCATAGGATAGAAAACACAGCTACACTTGGTGCACTTTTCAAAAGCACATCAAACAACAACAACAACACAAGGGATTACTTGCTTTGTTGGGAAGTTTGGAGGACTGGTTTTTCTAATTTCTATCTTTTTTTCTTCTTCTTGTATTTTATTTCACACTATGTAAAACAAATGTATATCTAGGGCACACACTTCAAGCTTCATGGGCATTTATGGGTTATTATTAGGTTCTTGCAGTTATTAACAAAAAAGATAAAAGTTCAGGAAATGTTACAAAAACACAATGCTATTAAAAGTGTTTTAATAGCATGTGGCCAAAGTTTTGAATACCTTTAAAGACACTCTCAAATTCAACTTCCATGTTTTGAGCAAAACATTAAAGAAAATCTATCAAAAAATCTATGATTGATCAATATTTATCTTGCATTCTGTTCAGTTTGCTCTTGATTCTGCATGCTCCATCAGTGAAGGGAGCGTGAGAGGTCCTTTTCCTATGAAGACTGAATTTCTTTTGATTTTCTTAACTGCAAGACCCATAAAGCAGGGCTGGGTAAAAACATTGGCTCAGTGCAAAAAGGGCATTACTGCCACTGACAATAAATGGCTGTAGTATAGATGATATTGAAATTACGGGTAATCACTTTGGACAAGTAGAGGAATGTGGGATAAATATGAATGCCTGATGGCTCAGTGGTTGAGCAGTGGTCCCGTAATCAGGGTGCCCTTGGTTCAAAGCCCAGTCAATGCGATGGAGCCGTTTTGGTAAGGCATTAATCCTAATTTTGATATGTCCACTGGTTGTTAGAAATGGAATCATCAACCATGTACCTACAGGAACCAGGGACATTTCCCAGCATGAAACCTCTTTTGAATTTCAAATTAGGTGTAGTAGATTAATCTCTTCCGCAACTTTCTGATTTAAAAATACTTGCTTTCTGAGCAATCAGATGTAATAACTTACTATCATCATCTTTGATCAGGACCAGCCCCTCTGCAATCCCACTTTCATTTGTGATGCAGAAAGTAAGCAATTTGCTCTATAAAGCGTACTGTATCCTCTCTGCACTGAGCCAGTTAAAAATATTAGGGTTTTAGGACATATGCTCTTGCGACAATTGCTCTGCGTTAATAACGTACATTAACAAATTCTTACATCTAACCCTGGATGGTATACTATATCTAATATACTATACGCGAACCCTAATCTGTACCCCAAACATAACCTGTACCCAGTCTTATAAAGAGTTGATATTAATCGCAACTTAATAGCGATTGATATCAATCGCAACTATGTAAAGAAGAGATAGGAGACTGCAAACTTGCTATCGATTGGAGTATTTGCCATTTATTTGGATCGAGCGCAACTCTTTATAAGACTGGGCCCAGAAACCCAATTGCAACCCTAACCCCAACCCTCCACGTTTTGACGAAATAAGTCCGGGAGCAATCGTCGCTGGAGCACATGCCTGATATAGCAACAATATAGTTAAAGCGTTCATTCACACTGCAGTGAGGGCAGGGTGTTTTTAGACAAGACTCACGTTCCAGGGGAGCTGGTGGGCATGCAGCTGGGATCTCACCTGGCCTCCCACCATGTTCTCACCGCTATCGCTGTTCTCCTGGTCGGACGAGTACGAGTCGTCGTCATCGTCGCTCTCATTGTCCATGTCCACCGACCGATCTGTGGAATGAATGAATAAGCGAGGTGGTGGTTATTTGTTTGTGTATCATAGCAACGAGATACTCTAATACCTTTCTTCAGAATTTTTGCATAAAGGAAAAATTCTTTTCACTGAATCTGAATACTGTGAAACCAATATGTTTTGCAGCCTGGAGGTTTGGCATATTGTCAGTGATAATACTGATAACCATTTTATAGATAATGTAATATTCAGTGTTGGACCTCAATCATTTTGTGGTATTGATCTTTCCTAAATCTGGACCAATCATAATATTCATCAAATATCATGCGCACAAAAGTCTATGGTTACATGCATGGAATAAAAATAAGATTTTCCATCTGTAAGGAAAGGATGAAAACAAACAAGAACTTCGCTTCGAAACACTGGCTGGCTTTACCTCAACCAAGATCATATCCAATAACTTGCATGTGTCTAAAAAAAAGCATCCCCATTCACGACAAATAAATACTAGTGATAAATAAAAAGGTAGATGACAATGCAAATGATCAATACATCCCGATTTAGAACCAGCAGGTGTCGTCTGGCCATTTTTTCTTCCCAGACCTCAGAAAACTCATTCAAACTCTTCTTCTCACTCAAGCTTTTCATCTCACTCATCCGCCTTCCACCTCGTAAGGTGTCCTTGATGGGAAAATTGTATTTTCTAGCTGGTTGCATTCATGAATTTCTAAGTGTCTTGGCAAATATAGGGAGTTACGTGGGCCTCTTGTTGTGTAAGGCGGTTGTTTTTTCCCTTAGGAGTCTGTCTGGAACACATGACTAGCACAAGTTGCATCTTGTCTATGCAGAGACAGGTTGGTAAATACTTCACTATGACAAATAAAGCAAGTATAAAAGCCCACGGTACTTTTATTCACAGGACTTCTGTACATACAGGATGTTTGGGAAAGGTAGCATTAATTACAACTGTTGTCTTTCAGCAGAGTTTAGTCTGCAGCTATAGATATAAAGAATGTGAAATGTATACATTCAGCATTCTCAATCTGACAAAAACGAATGAAAGAATAACAAATAAAAATGATAACATAGCTTCAGATTATCAGGTTTAACTTTCATTGTATAGTCCTTGCCGCTCCTATATACCCTTATAGTGGATATGTCCTAACAGGACTTTTTTACATATCTTCATCCATTTGCTATTTGTTTTTCAGTATTCGTTCCACTTTAAAAGAATATAATACCTTGATCACACCAACACGCGGCCAACAACAGCCTGGTCAAATAGCCAAGAATTGTGTGGAGTCTTTTTGGCAGTATGATTGACGTATTAACAAGCCTTTAAGACATGGCTTCAAGAGTTAATAAAATACTAATGACATCTGAAGTTGTTCAATAATGTTTGCTACAAGTGTATAAATAATAGTTTGTACTAGATAATGAATACAGCTGTATTTAGCATGCAAGTTCATGCCCTGTTGTCATTTAATACTCCTAATGAAGTTCATCAGCACGTAATCAGACAAACAGTTAGGATCCATGTGTAATTGATGTTAATAACCCGGATAAAGGGTCTCTTCTTACACCAAGGCTAAAATTGATTAGTTCCTCTCCAACCCACGATTGTAAAACGATATGAATGATCATGATTAAAGCAAATGATGCAATATCCTTTTCAGCACCGTCTCAAGAATATATTCTGTCTGATGCTACTTTAAAGAATTCACTGGAGAGTAAAAATGGGTGTCTTGCTTTTCTTGGTCTCTAG
Organism: Strongylocentrotus droebachiensis; assembly: GCA_035222895.1. Taxonomy (NCBI): domain Eukaryota; kingdom Metazoa; phylum Echinodermata; class Echinoidea; order Camarodonta; family Strongylocentrotidae; genus Strongylocentrotus; species Strongylocentrotus droebachiensis. The sequence goes on from JAVYIG010014383.1 coordinate 10,465, forward strand.
TCTTTCTAGAGTATTATTGTTCATTATGTAGACCGATGTAAATATGTAGCATGTTATACAATAGCCCTTTTATATCCATGCAGCTCTGATTGCCAAGTCTATTTGATTAGTGTACTACAAAGTTCAAATATTATTAAATGACAGTGACCTTGGTGATTCAACAAACACACAACATAGTCATGACTCACACAGCCAAGTCATGAGCAAATTCAACTTCTCGTATTTCATAAACAATTAAACTGTGCGTGAAAATTGATATGAAAAATCCCCAAGCCTCGAACTGTGGTACGTGAGCGTATCAATAGTTTTTATGACACTGGTGCTCGATGAATCACCTCATTAATCCATGAGACATTAACATAATTGACAACCAATTACAGAGTCGTCTCATTGATATCATGATATCTGCATGATATATCTGATAAATATGCAAATTATCTTGTACCTGTCAGGCTAGTGGATGTTTATTTCTCGCATATATGCTTTTTTAGTATTGATCTATATATATGCAAAATTGCAAATGTAATAAAGTTTCTTTGTTATTGCTTCACATAAACGCGGAGCAATTAGGATAGTATACTTCACTGAATACAGGTCACTGTGTGCTCTTTTTCTCTCTGACCAATAAAACCAGCGCTAAATATATATTGTACCCCCTCAGCCACTTTTGCTATTTTTCTTATCTCCCTACAATCAATATGACTCCCTGTGACAGCGTATTAGCACCAGCTCCACTTTTCTGACACCCATCATAATATTCATTGCCTGCCATAAATGAGATAGAAAGAGAGCGTGCACTTAGCAGGACCCATTTACTTGCTGCGTGACGCTAAAAGATTGGTAGCTACGTAAATACGCCAAGACTGTCGAGGGATGTTGACATGAATAAAGAATGGTTGCGAAACAACACTGGCTGGCCACGTTTGATTAAATAAATCATATTCTAAAGAGCATGTTGTCTTTATCAATAAATGTGTCAGAATCTTTTTATACATCAATCAAATCTGTCATATAACTGCTTGTAATTAACACAGTAATCTATTTTCTAGTCACATCGTCGCTGTTTTCACGAAGTGACGGTAGTGAAAAAAAACTGCATTCACTTTGCGTGACGATTTTCCTCACTACCGTCACTTCGTGAAAACAAGGACGACATGGTTAGAAAAAAGATATGAAATGTTGCAGAAAGTTACCCTTTTGTAGTAATCAATAACTGAACTTTTAAAAATTCAATCAAATGATGGTTTGCAAAGCCCGTCATGTGTCCAGGAATAGGAAAAAATAAAGGGGTAGAATGCTCCCCAGACTTGGGGAAGGGGGAGTAGGGGAGTAGGCGGTAGGGGTGTATGTCAGTTTCACCATATGCCAGACAAGCCGCTGCATACAGTGAGACAGGTATAGAGATATAAATACTGAACACACTTCGCAGACATAAAGAGCAAATCAATGGCATTTCTTTATTAAATATCATTTGCATTTGTATATTTAAGTGAATGCAATAAGAGCTTTTAGAATCAACAGAGCAGAATGAAAAGCATGTACACCTTATCATCCTACAAATAGCCCATCTTCCAATCCAGAGATATCGAAGGTTAGGCAGGACTGTAGCCATTATCCATAATGCAGCTGTTATCATACAGACCGTAATAATAACTTTCTCTTGGATGCCAGCTCTTTCTCCCCTTTCATTATAAAGAACAACAGACTTCCACACTTCGTTATCGACGTGTGTCGCTGCCCACACTTCAAGTGTTTCGTGCAAAAGACGGCACTTCGGAGACGACGGCGAAGTGCCGCGGATTCGGGGAGAGAAGAGGAATTTGAAGCCTTGACATTAGGAGAAGGAAGCAGAGAGCTTTGGCAACAGGCAGAGGGGACAGCTGATGCCCTCAATTCTATGCAACCAGGTATCGTTTCATACCCAAGAGGGGTTTTAAAATGAAGAGAGAGAGAGAGAGAGAGCGGAATACACATTCATGTGTTCCAAGTAAGCGTGGTGAATCAAAACAACCCTACAATGTACATCCCATGAAACCGTCATTTTCACACAACAATCCAAACTGTCTTGGAGATGGATATTGGACATTCTAGAAGTTATTCTATTATTCAGTTTTATCAGCTAAAGCTTATTATTGTTTTGCAAATTATTTTCCCAGCATTGATGAAATTAACCTCATAGATTGTGATGTACTTCATGTGTATGGAGAGTGCTTCATTGCTGTTGATGAGGGTTTTCCATCTCTTTCCATCTCTATCTCTCTCTCTCTTCTCTTCCCCCTTCTCTCTTTCTCTTGATCTTTTAAAATCTTTTCCTCCTTCTCCCACGATTACCTCTCCTCCCTGTTTCACATTCATTTTCAATGAATTATTACTCTCCCATGGCTCCTGTCCTTTCGCTTTTTCCTGCCTTTTTCCTTTCTCTTTATCTTATTCTCTTCTCACCCTCTATCTCACTCCTTATTCTTTCTTTACTTGAATCTCCATTGCCTTTTCAATCTTGAGACGAACTAGAATTGTTATTTCAGTTTCACAATTTGCCTTTAAATTTAAAGCTAAATCCACATAACAATCTTGAATGACCATTTTCAGAACGGGGAAGATTACCATTGATGAAGACAACAGTTGATTGCAAGCTCGCAGGATTGATAGGGTTAAATCTCAGTTTGATTCCCCTCTGTTGACATGATTAGAGCAATGTGAAAAATGTATGGGATGTATACTCCACGGCCAAACAAGAAACAGTTGGTGGACGATGCTTTCATCTCAGAATGTATGAAAGAGAAACAAGCTATCAGATTATCCCCCATCAGAGACATGGATGTCGGATGGATGAGTGAAAGAGGGAGAGAGGGGGTGGTAGAGCAGGAGAAAAGGGGGAGAGAAATATAAAAAGAAAGAGGTAAAGGAAAGAGAAATAGAGAGAGAAAGGGAAAGAAAGATAAAGAGAGATGAGATGGAAAGGGAGAGAAGGGAACGGTGAGATGGGGAGAGAAAATGGAGAGGAAGATCAAGTAGGGCACGAGAATGGAATCCTCAGATAGGGACATCCAATCCACAGTGTGAAATTTGAAGAGAGCGGGAGAGAGAGATAGAGATAGAGAGATAGAGAGAGATAGAGAGAGGGAGAGAAAGATAGAGAGACAGATAGATGGGCTGAGAAACTGATGTAAAGAAAGATGACAGGGAGAAAAGGAAAGAAATCATGTGAGAGGAACATTGAAACTTTAGAAAGCTAGAGAGAGTGAATGATTCAGCATCTTGAGTAGATAAGCATAAGTCTCACCTGAATGGCATGAAATGGAGTAGCCATTACTCCCATGATACATAGAGACATGAAGTGAGAGAAAGATGGAAAGTAAGATGGAAAGTAAGATGGAGAGATATAAATAGAGAGAGAGAGAGAGAGAGAGAGATATCAAGGCAGTGACAGAGAGAGAGTGATGGCAAGATACATGTTTATGAAAGAAAGGCAGAAGCAGAGAGACTTTTTATAATCCCCCACATTTACAGTAATTTGCTTGTATTCTAATGGTTAATTTTTACTGCTATTGCTCCTGTTGATTCTTTTTTCCTAATTTTTATTGTCACTAATGTGTTGAATAATTATTATGTGTATATATATATATATATTTTTTTTTTAATGAAAATGCGAGAAAGAAAAATCATTCATTGATAAACATGTAGATAGAGTGAATGATTCTACATCTCGAGTAGACGAGCACTGGTCTCACTCGAATGGCATCGTATGGAAGAATCATTATTCCCAAGTGGATCATCATAGTCATTCATAATGCAAAGTGTTTCACCATATCCAAGCTCAATTAGCTTAGAAAAACAGACCCATCATAATTATTGTATCCTCTAAAAATAAAGCTATAATCAGATATTTTCAAATAGTAATTTGCATTTAAACAGGAATGTGTGGTGTTGACAGTTTACAGAGTATACTCATGAATTTGTAATACCTCCAAAATACACTTGCGTTTGTTGAAATTTGTCACAGATAAAAGGGATATGAATTCTCATCATAAACTGACACCTCCTTCCCAAAAAATTACCCTGTATATCCAACAACAAAATGTTCAGTGTTGGAAACAATTGTGTACAATATAAACATGTACATGCATACATCTATACACTCAAACACTGACAAACCCAGGCATTTGAGTGGCTTTGGACCGCAGTCAGCCATCATATACGGCCACAATTTTTTTTCGTAAGTGCTATCCTCTTCTAACTTGACTTTGATGATCAAAACATGTGTGCCCTGTTTCATCTTAACATGTCTCATCAATCGCTATCTATTCATCACCATGCCGCGTTTCTCCCCATCACTGAGAATCGAGTTTAAAAAGGAGAGGAAGCAAGTGACGGGTATTTCTCTGAGATGGTGGGTGGGCGTGTGTTGTGTGTGCTTGTGGGTGCGTGTGCGTGTGTGTGTGTGTGTGGGTGGGTGTGGGCAAGAGCATGGACTACCTCTTATTGCTAAGTCAACTAAAATCCAAATGAGAACTGATAAAATCTTGGCCATTCAAGGTAATATTATTTTTAACGATTGTCGACCAGAGTACCTGTTTCTTGAAACTTGTTGTTAATAACAAGGTACAATAACTGTTATGAGCTACAGAAATCGTGGCATTTGATTGGTTGAGAGCAAATTTTTCATAGATATTTAGCATTTGTTATTGTTTAAAAGTTTTATGAAACGGGCTCAGGTGTTAGTCTCGTCAGTGTGCCTGGGGTATAAGAACAAGCAGTGTCTTCACAACATCAAAGTTTTCAAAAAATATGTTCTCAAACTTTATAACTTTCCAAGAGAATAACATAGAGTGGAACTGCAGGCACACAGTTCCTGTCAATATAAAAATTGCATGGATAGAAATATCTGTGCATGAGTGTGAGCACAGGAATAGAAATCTAGGCAATCCCAGAAACTTTGAATCTTCCAAAACTTTTGATACGAGCAGATGATGCAGGAATTTCATGAAATCTATCTTCTTGTAAATAAAGTTCATGAAGTTACAGAATCTGTATTGCCCATGTGTTTCACAATGATGGATATGAGGTCTAGTAGAAATTTCATGAAAATCGTTGCAAAAAGCTAAGTTCCTAAAGACGCAGCATCTGTATTGTGGCTGCATCACAATTGACCTCCATTTCACTATGATGCCTTTGAAGGCATTTAGAAACTTCATTCTATTTATCTTCGCAAAGACAAACTTCCTGAAGATCCAGCATCCGTATTGCACGAGCTGATAGGCATCAAGTGACTTCCATCTTAATACCATGATGGTCGTGTGGGCTTGAAAAGGCTGGCATATATGGCTCATCTCGATCTCTCAATCATTCAGAATCTTTCAGAACCTTTTTTAAGTATAGATAACTTTAAAATTTCTTGAAATCCGTCTTCATGAACACTTCAGTTCCTGAGGATTCTGCATCTGTATTGTACACACATCTCAACTGACCTCCATCTCACCGCCATGGTTATGTGGGCATGTAGAAATAGAACCTCATGACGATCCCATGAGGTTGGATGCTTATATTGCTTTTCACATCCTGTCAATCCATTACCAATCTGGAGATATTGGATGAGGTGTTATTGTCACTAGATATCTCATGGATTGATTCAGATTATAATAGAAGCCATAGATACACCTGGGATATATATACATTGTATATATATATATATAAAAAGGTCTTCTATGACATACTCAAAAATAGATGTAGACACTTTGACCAAACATTCATTAGGGGCTGTCAGACTCTAAATACGTCAAATATATATTGTTTTGAAGAAAATGAAATATTCTGCCCAGAGGTAAAACTGACTGCAAGTTCATCATGAATATCAGTCATGTATAAATGTATTTTGTTATCCAAACTGTTGTTTTGACATATTCTATAAGTGATGCACATTTTGTAAGAAATATTACACCGGCTCACACTGGTAAACAGTACACAAGGGCCCTACAACATTCTATAATGTTCAAGGAGACTTCCAAAATGACTGTTATTTATGATAGTTGTCAATTAACCCTTGGTAGAATATTCCCCCAAAGACAATAATGTTGTATTGTAAGAGTTATCAATTTCAATACAAGATCTTGGAACAGAAGACCATTATCCTTTCCCAAAAGTGTCTTCCAGAGTCGTGACAGTCGTCTTCCAACGTCCTCTTATGTAGAATAACAAATCTAGACTATGAACAGGCACTTTATAAATTCCCATAGTGGTCATTACTAATGACTATTATACATGTTCTCTTGTTATAATTTTTCCCAAAAGATAGCTACCGACATAAAACTCAATACATTAAGACAAGAAGTATTGAGAGAGAACTATATTTAAAGCAACATCCCCCATGTTTTCCAAGTTCCGCTGTTTTCAAGCAATCGATTACCCTATTCTGAAACATTCTAGACTACAGACAAACACAACAAATATTTCCATAAATGACAATTACATATTCCCTTTCAGGAGAATATTTCCTGAATTCTGCTACCATTTTACGATACTGAGGGACTCATCACTTTAAGATACAGGATGTTTTGAAGAGGACATAGTACACCATTAGCCATTTCCTCCAAAATGTCTCCCAGCGTCGTGGAGCTGGAGCCGGAGAGGTGCGGGAAATATAGGGGGGGGGGAGGGGGGCGCTTGTCAAAGAAGTGGAATTCACTTAATCATGATTATATTAGCCGAGCTTTCTAGTTCACTGACTGCTTAAAAATTTTATTCATAGCTTTCGCTGGGGTTATATTTAGAGAAACCCCTGTTATAAAGATTGTTCAAGGAGGACAAGGAATCATTTGTAGGCAGGTGGTCTTTCTGAACGGGTAACTTTTCATTGCAGAAACTTTATTTAAAAAAACAAGAATTGTGGTCTTTATGTACAGGTGAAGCAGGTTTCACTGGACTTGTGATAGCCCAGTACATACAATGGAAGTAGTGAGATTTTCAATATGAGCAAATGGCTAAATTCCACATTTTGGGTGTTGGAATTTAGATAACATTTTCAATTTTTATCATTTGCTCCCACTAAAAAGCGTATTTGAAGAAGGACTTTCTAATGTTGAAATGTTTAACTGAATCTAACTACAAACTATTGAAGAATTTAATGTGAAAAATACAAATGACTTCAATCAAACCAGTGTTACTGGAGTTACATTTTGGTGAACCACTTTTTGAAAAACACATATTGCGTTTGTATCAGCTGTCGCTAGGAATTCTGAGTTGCAGCAAATATTTCACTTCAGTTGTGATTCTGAATATTTTCAAAAGCAGGCCCTCCATGCTGTTAAGAGAAGTCTCTCTGGTTTGATTTTTCTTCTCCATTAAAAAAAATGTTTTCATTTGTAAATTAGTATTTTTACAAATTGGTTTTGATAAGTCATCTACCTTTGTTAATAAATCCCTGGTAAATTCCTGCAATTCCATTGAAAATATATCAAAATTGGCCAATCCATTTATCTTATCGCCATGGGGAATAGTTTCCCTTTAGAATTATCAGATCAAATCCAAAATAAAGGTGGGCTACAATCTATTGACTATAATATGCTTAGAGAAGCATGATTAAGATATTTAATTTTCAAAAAAGGGGAAGAGCCAAATATATATTTATCAGTGAATTAAAAGGGGGCTAGGCAGCCAAGAACTTCATGAAAGCCTCTAGATATCTTTTTCAATTCGCATGAAGCGTTTTAGAGGAAACTTGTAAGTTTCTATAAATTCTAATGTAATGATATTACAAAATCTATGAGGAATGAGAAATTCATGTCCTGCTCCTATAACCTTTTGCATATGCTCCCGATGGAAATCAGTGTTCCACTATGAATGATGATACAGATATCAAAAGAAACCAGAAATTAAGTTTTACACAATACTTTCTAAAATCACACAAACATGTTTGGTCCCAGAGCCGCGTCCCACTCAAATCAATCTCGGATTAAAAGGGTTGTAGTTGTTCTTCCCCTTGGACACAGCAAATCGGGGAACAGAGCCGGAGAGCCACGAAAGCTTGGGTTGCCAATCTAGGTCAGCTATAGAAATAGGATCGGCCAGGTGGAGTGTTTGTTTTACAGTTCACACTTCTCATCACACTCTTGTTTACTTCCTCAGGCCCCGCAGAGAACCGCTGAGCTCTCGTGCCTCCTCAGGCACTTAGTCTGGGGTCCCAGCAGTCAGTCGTAAATAAAGCCTGAAGCCCTCATTTCTGATAGTTATAAATTATTCTATATCTTTAACAACAGGTACTGTTTGATATTGTTTTGCTGTAATGAAAGTACTCTGAAAAACAAACACCTTGTGATTTTGAATTTCTCTAATAAAATGTCATTTGCATGTATTTCTGGTAGTTTCACCTGGAATAGAAAATATGAAATGCACTCAAAAATCAATTACGGTAGTAATAAAAATGGGCTTACATGTATTTCTCTATTGATACAGGATGTTTGTGACTGAATATTTTTATTTCCATTTAAAATATTAATATTTGCTGTATGGGTTTTACTTTTCAAGTAATTTGAAATAATTGTGTCATTCACATGAAAACTGGGACAACCTGATGCTAAAGATAGGAATGCAATCAATGTGGGCCTAATCAAATTAGGTTGCACTAACTCTGTTCCTGGATGAACGGAAATCAGTATAGAAATGTAAATACTGTAAAACCATGGCACAACCCCCAATGTTTGGGTGGGTACTTTGTTATATCAATCTCACTTTGTATTCATTGTATATTTCAGTTGAACAAGTCCTACCCATATTTTGTTTGATTACTTCAGCATGGCTGGCTACTATATCCATGTTTGTATGCTAATTTGATAATGCGAGCAGTGGAGCTACATAAATATCTGTGGTTCAATCCAAATTTGAGGTGTAAGTCAGGAAATATGTAAAAAAAATGTGGATGTTATTCAATAATAAAAGTTGAGTGTATGCAATGTACATTTCATATTCAATCTAATTTCACTTCAAATTTTCAGATGAATTCATGTACAACTCTGTTTATATCAAATAATGACAGAATTACTTAAAAGAATGTTTGCAATGTACACTTGGAAACCCTGGAAAAATGATTAGCGCTAGTGCACTGAAATGTCAAAATCACTGCGCCCAAAAGCCACTGCCTGTTCGACATGAAAGGAAAATTAAATTTCACCATTTCTCCCGTTGCTTTCATTTGCTGGTAAAGCTATCGCAATAAATAAATTTTTAAAAATACTGCCTGCCACAGAATGACGACATGGAAGCGCTGACGTCAAAGCAATCTATATCATGGACACAAAATATGTATTTTCATCCACTGGCATGTTTTAGTTATGAAAAACCCCACTACCACATCAATCACTTCTAGGACAGACACTGAAAATTTTAAAGACCTGTCATGCATTAAACATTCTGATCGAACACGTAGGTCCCAAGTTTTGAGTTTTTGACAGGGAAACTGAACAGGCTTCATTATGTCTTCAGTTTAAAGCCAGAAGGGTGTTATAATTCACACACTTTTGACCGTCTTAATGCCCTTTTGACTCTCAAAAAATGATGTTGTCATCGCTTGAGAGCAGAATCCCATGTATCTGGGTTGAAGCAGGGTTTATGTAGAGGCACCTCAAAGGGAGATTTGGAGACTAGGGTATTTTTCATTTCAAAAGCCACCAGACCTTTTGCACACTGTCAGGTTACTAGTGGATCCTAGCTTGCATGGCACATGTTTTTAAGCCACCTTGCCTCTCATGCATTGCCCTCAAATTGCAGCATTCAATAATGTCAGCACTGTTTACCGTAATAGACATCTTATTAAAACATGTGCAAAGAAGCTAAAATTTGGTCTAGAGTTCTTCTAGTCATGTTTGGAATGAGAGAGCATTTCAAGTGCAATCTTTCTCATGAGACATTGCTTTTATAATAATATTTTTTCAAATAAGAGTGTTTTTACAGAATGAGAAATCCCACAAATTATTACCTCAATGTTCTCTTTATAAATGAAGAAAAGCCTATGGGTGGGGATAAAATAAACTTCCTGAGTGCCAGACCAATGCACTTACAAAGCTCATTTGCATTACTAAGTATAATATAAAGCAAACCACCTCCTTACAGGGTAAATACTGGCAAAACATTTTGGTATGCCTCGCTATTTGCACTCTTGAGAAAGCTCAATCTTTTGTTATGTATGTAGCTAAATCTAGTAATGTAAATGGGCTGTTGAATAGACAAGAATGTTCAAAAATAACACATTCTGGGTACAATCATCAGACCTTCAAAAGCAATGTTGCCACAGTCTGTTTCCACTTTGTTAAAAGCTGGCTATTCAGGTGAAAGTAGCATGGATTAGGGAACCTTGAATTTCAGCTTCGCTACCGCGGAAAGAGAAAAGTGTAACACAGAGCATTGTGGTCTTAAACTTGATCGACAGTGGGCGTTGCAAAATAAGACCCCCAAAAGGGAAGGGGGTGAAATGAAATGTTGTTGGAGTAGAGATTTTTTTTATTTTTAGGTTATGTCCTTGGAGAGTCCTTGGAGAAAACCCTGAAAGAGGTAAAGGAAAAAGCCATTGCTACATGTATCAAAACATCAACGCTAATCATTAGAAATCTTGCACAACATTTTGCTTTTGTCAAATAAAAGTAAAATTACAAGAAAATTGTAGATCGTTCTGGTATTATTATCTAAATGTAAGTGCAACCAGGATGGCTCACAGGTTCAACAGACTTATTTTTAGATACAATCAGTGAGGCCAGGGTACTTTCAATATTTCTATGGACATGACTCAAGCATAATTGCAAAACCACTCATAAAGTTATGGTGCTTTAAACCAGGATCTAACATGAATAAAAACAACTTCCCGCAGAGCCGAAAGGATGTTTATATTTTGGGTTAACCGAAATGAGTTACTGTCTGGCTGGCTCTACAGTCAACATAGGGTAGATAGTTCCAATAAGTTACCATTAGACAGGGGTGCAGATTCTAGGGTGCACAGGGAACAGTTGCCCCTTCATTGATTCATACTACACAGCATAAATTTGAAGCATCCCGAGAGAGAGAGAGAGAGAGAGAGAGAGAGAGAGAGAGAGAGAGAAACAAATCCTGAAGATGTATGTAGATACTTGGTCTTACTCAAGTTAAAAGAAAATAATGATAACCAATATAAGCTTAGGGGGGAGGAGGGCACTTTCTCTAAATAAAAAACTTTAAATTTTGAAGACTCCCCCCCCCCCCCCCTCCTCCAACAGGCTCACAGTTAGACTGATAATAATTTTTTTTTTTTGTTTTTTTTTTGACTGAATTAAATTAAATTATAATGCAAAGAAAAGTCAATCCAAAGAACTTTTTGAAAGGAAATAAGTGAAGTAAATAAAATAGAAAAGGCAGTAGAGATTTAATACCTTTCAAGACATTTATCCTCTTATGCACAAGAGTTACTCAGGCAGACACATACATCTGTCTGCCTAATGAGTGCTTGATCCAGTATTACAGTCATTCAGAATACTACATGTAGATGGTAATCCTATTCCTACTATTAATCATGTTTAATAGGTGGTCAACACCGCTTCAAAATTCAAGATCAAATACACCTGGTCACACCAAGTGCAGCTAGAGGCTCTTTTCATCGCCTACTTTCTACGCCTTATCAACTCCAATTAACACCATGAGAGGTGATCTCAAACATCACATGGAAATACACATGTATGTTAATGTTATTGCTTCCAGTCTCTCCTAATTAAGTGGAGAAGTGTGTGTACCCACACACGTATGAATAATGAGAGATTATGAGTGACTTTTAATTTGTGATGAAATGTAAATATTGAGCCGCAAGGTTGAAAGAGTATGTAATTCATGCTTTGAAAAAGGTTCCTCACAATATTTCAACCATGCATTATTAGAGCGAATGAATTAGTATTTCAGAATTTGTCAATATGTTTAGGAATTTGTTTAGTTTGTGCTATTCTGACAATAATGCTCTGAGCAGATCAATGTAAAATATTCTTGTTTATAGGAACTTATATTTGGAATGACAATTGTATCAGCAATATCCTTGCAGTGAGTTTTATGTATCATATCAGATTATTTTCTTCCTTCTTTTGTTTCGTATTTTAAACCAAATTCAAACTTGGAATGTCCAGAGCACCTTTTGAGCTTTATAGAGTTAATCACTCTGTCTCTCCAAAGTATTTCTTTCACTGACACAAGTATACAATGTACATGTAGTTCCTCTTTTTGCGTTTCTTTGTAATCAGTAAACAAAGATATCTCTTCTTTACAGTCTTTCATAGCTTCCAAGGTACATGTCAGCCCTAAGATTGATGTGAATATAATTCTGCAATGTAGCGCGTGATTACGTGTAGAAGAGTGTGAAATGTGCACTGACACAGAATCGGAGCATTCCCTACTACCCACGCGTACGGTTACGCAAGTAAACAGCCTCGACCCCTGCCCGGTCGAGATCGCAGCTTTATTTATTATGAGGCTCCCGATTGGATAGCTGGGACTGCAGGCAGTGTGAGAGAAAATCAATGTGATCCCTCCATATTCATGGCAAGCCGGGAGAGGGAAAGGGGGGACGCGGACGATATTGACCCGTCTGTAAATTACACGGCTTCAGGGAGAGGTCTCCCTTGGCGTAGGGCCGTGAGTTAACCCTGAGTCAATAGACAGGCTAATGAGAATGCCAAGCTATTTAACAACGGAGATACTTCTCAGGTGTTTGCTGCTGTTTGGTTTGAACACCAGGAAGTTTAATCAATCTGAATGACAGAATTACAGTCGGGTTACACAGCTAACGATGATGATGATGGTGAAAAATAGTGTAATTGGATTGATTCCAGAAAGTTGGTGAAAGAGATCATTCCTAAGTTAAAACCTATATTGAGTAGGCTGTTATGTTTATTTTAGCAGAATATCTACTTCTGACATTTCATTCAAAAGATTTAATAATGGTTAAGCCATTGTAGTCATAAGTAAGAATATCTAATGAGTACGGTAGGCTATCATGCTTATTTCAGTAGAATATCCAGTTTCTTACACTTCATTCAAAAGATTTTACCAAGTTGGTAAAAAAAAAAAAAAAAAAAAAGATTGTGAGGGTAGTGATGTTTCTTTTACAACAAAATGCAGTTTGCATACTTTCTAAAAGAGAGAGGGAAAGTAAAGACTGATTCCCAAGCAGTTGACTCACAAAAGAAAAGAAACACTGCTGACAGCAAGAAAGAAATGCTCAATGTTTGTCAAGTTACAGCTCTGAGTCTTATCCTTTCATCCTTAAACTTATGAATATTAATGCAAGCTTTTGATAGCTTACCTGCAGCATATTATAAACAATTCAATACTCAAAGCATTTAAAAGTCTATGAATGATATGATAATATTGTCTGTTGAAGCCCCAAAAGCATTAACTCTGTATTGTAGTGTGTGAGTTAATAGCCTTTTGGCCTTAAACGGGCAATAAATCCAAAGATATTAAGCCCATCCTATCTCCTTATTCCTTTAGCCTGATACTGGCTACTCTTGCAGTCAGATGTGGGTCAATTATGCCTTATAACCATGCACTCTAATCCAGAGACGTTTTGCCCATCTGCCCTCATCTAACGCATTAGTGAATGCGTGGGACGATATCGATTTATGTTATCTGATACCACTCAAACTATCATGTGTGATCATCGCCTGCGAACTATTAGTTCAAGTCTTCAAGATATGCATGTAGAGGGATTTATCTACATGTACACAGAACATTTTACAAAACAACTGGTACGGAATTACGTACGTATCATTGTAGATTATATCTTCCTAATTATCCACAGCTAAAAAGACTATTAAAAACAAAATCACTCCAACATTCATTTTGAAGATAAAATACTGTAGCTTTGACAGAATTCAAGTGTTGTCTCATGTACATGTACATACCGGGTATGCCTCTAGTTATGCAATTAATTAATGGATTTATCTACAAATCATTTAAAAAACGATTTCCCCATGTTGCATTCATGTTCTTATATCTTCAAAAGTAGTATTATACTGATGGTTCTTGAGTAGTTGAGGCATTGAGCCCTGATTGAGAGTCAGAAAGGCATTAATTTTCATCATCTTACCCACCCTTTTTTTAATGCCCTTCTCACACTCAGTAGACAGAATGTATGATATCAAGGAGGTATATGAAGGTACCAGGTACATAGAAAATTTTCAAGAAGAATATTCTATAAAATAATTACAAGGAAAAAATGTTTGTCTTATCAGCTGAAGATATGAACGTATTATTGCTGAAAAATTGTCTTTTCAACTTGACATCTTTAATGCCAACCTCTGGTTTCACCATAGAATAAGAAATGACTGTTTAGAAGAAAAAAATAATGAGTACATTATAGCTGACACATGTACATCTGGGCCCCGTCTTACAAAGAGTTATTATTGATCCAAATCAATCGCAAGTCCTCCAATCAATCGTAAGTTTGCAATGTCCTATCTCTTATGTAAATAGTTACGATTGATATCAATCGCAAACAAGTTGTGATTGATATCAACTCTTTGTAAGACGGGCCCCTGGAGTTCCTTATTCCTATGCAGCTATGGAAGGATTACATTATTAATGCCCTATACTAAAGACCACAAGCCCAAACATAAATGTAGGATAAGGGACATCTCATGCAGTTTAAGTTGTAGTTATGGTATGAATTTTGAGTACAATCAAATGTTTGCTTAAAAACAATCTATTCGGAATCGAGATTGAGAGATCGAGAAAGAGAGAGAAAGAGAGAGAAAGAGAGAAAGAGAAAGATGGGGGAGATAACTTTCAGGTACATAAAACTCCTGGGTTTGATGAAAATGCATCTCGAGTTGACAAAATTAAATGCCTTAGGCTTAATGAAGTAACCTGTGGCCTGTGGTAATAGGAATTATCTTGCAAAAAAAAAAAAAAATTGGTTTTGATGTACAATGAACATGTACATGTTACTTAATTGCTTATTGCTCTAAGACTCTGAAGTGTGACATTTACTCTTTTTATGAGCCCAAAGTGTGTTAACTCATATAATTGAACACAGAGTTAATACCCTTTTGGCTATGAACAGATGATTTGCTTCTACCAAACAAGTCGCATATTCATAATTTGTTGAAGATCAGGTGATGATTGCACATTTCAACTGATATTGAAAACTTAATTATCTGCCTAGGGAACTTCGTCTTCATAAATGCGTTCCCTCTGATCATATTTAATGGCAGCAATTCAAATTTAATTCCTACCCTTTCTTTGCATGCACCATAATTAAACCTCTCCTATTTAAAAGACCAAACTGTTTAGTTATAACCACACGTGACACACTTCCAATGCAGAAATGTTCATTCCTCATGCTGTTTTTTTCATACAAGCAGGTTTTTTTGTTTTGGTTATTTTGGTATTATCGGCATTTCATTCTTTGTGAGAATATTTTTCTTTTTAAGTACGTTTTAAAATTAGTTTTCTATTGAATTTGTGATCAAATCACCATTTTAGGGCAGTTGTAAGACGTGTGGTATGTAAAAAAAAAAAAAAAAAAAAAAAAATATAAAAAATTATAAAAAACGTATTTTATGAAGAAAAAACGTAATACCGTAATTGGGAGGAAAAAACGGAGTAATTCCCGCAAAAACGGAATGGTTGGCAGCTCTGCAAACACTACTGATTTCTCAATTAATTTGTGCTCATGGACCTTTAAGGGTTAATATATGTGAAAAACAAAAATAGCCTGGAGAATATTCCTCGCAATTTGTCCTTGTTATTTTGCAGTTGCGGCAAACCAGGATGTTCCCTATGAGGAGATATCACATGATGCGCTCTTCTCTCAAAATGGCTTAATTACCATAACCTTCCCCCCGAAAATTCCCTTCTTCATCAGAGTAAACAGGAGCCTCTTTAGGTCCAATTTGGTGGCAGTAATAGAATAATATTGTCACTTCCACTCACTAATTCACATCATTATGAATAATTACAGAACTTTGAAGTTCCATTTAAGGTTGTTTTTTTTCTCACAGTCTCTGCCTCAGACATGCATCCACACGTCAACTGAAAAAACATTTTCAGCGGCAAAATAAAAAAACATGGAACAACATCCCGCTTTGCATCAAAGAAAAAGCTTGTTTCACCGCCCCTTAAAGATCCCTTAAAATTTTACTATCTCCCAGTAATCAAATGAGACCAAATTTATTTTCCTCCATTTCTTTGTTTTTGTAAGCATAACATTCCTTGAGTAGCACCTCTAAATAATTAGTTGTTATCAAATTATTGAAATTTTTCAAGATTCTAGATTTTAATCTTGAAGTCTTCCAAGTAAAAGAGATAACAAGACCTTAAAAAGATGTAATTAATTTGAACTTCATACATGGACTAATCCATGTTATATAAACACAGAATCCCTGTTGTTTTCAAAGGGGAAAAAAAATGTCTGCAATTCTGGGGCCTCTCATATGGCATATAACATACCGGGTAGTTTTAAAAGAGTAACTAATGAATTTTGTATGATATACAACTTTTATGATATCTACTATCCAGGAAAAAAATCAAATCCATATTGTTCAAATGAACCTTTTTGACCCAAAAATAAACAAATAACCCAAATACTGTGCTCTCATGACAGGGAATGGTGTGATCTGGCAGGGGTTTTAAACTACAACTGTGACAGTACGTTGTAGAATGTTCATTACATTATGCAAGGGAATTGGACTCTTGAATACTTGCTCCTGAATTAATGCCCCCATACTGCATTCATGAATGCGCAACTACCTCTTCTGCTTCGCCCATGGACACAATTTTGAATTCAGGGGGGCTGGATGGTTTTCTTACGATGTGCATACACATTTGCGTAAAGGGCCATCGGAAGTCCTGTAGGACTTCAGTGAAACACATCTGATGCCCTGAGCAGACGATAGGAAATTTATACAAACCTCACATTTAAAAAACGCTGTATAAAGAATCATTGTATAGCAAAGGGGCTGTATAGAGTACAGACTAGATAACAGCATTGTATAAAAATATGACTTACTAGTGTTGAAGAGGTTAAATGGACATGAAGGCTGTCATGTGTACGCTCATATAAAGGCCCACCTAGTTATAATATTTTTGTACAATATGACGTTCAGATTAGAAGTTGAATTGGGCCTGATTCTTTATTGAGTTTTTCTTAGAAATGATGCTCAAACATGCATGTCACTAGCAAAAATTGTTACTCTTCTTCATAAAATGTTCAGACTATGAAAAAGGCAATTATTGTATAGGTACATGTACATGTATACCGTGAATTCTGATAGTCTGAAAGCAGGGTAGATTTCCATCGCCTGTGCTAGCAAGTTTGCATAGATCTTCGTCGAGGAGAATTAAGGAGCGCAATTTGCAAGGGATCTGTACAAGGGCTTGCACAGGCGTTTGGTAGCTAGACATTCAACCTTAACTATACCCAGAAACAAATACCCAATATTTGCCCACAGATGTGGATGGAATCCTTAGCCTTCTGATTGCGGTGAAACAATTGACGTCAATTAGTGCAGAAAGGTCTCTGTCAAACGACATCTAATGACCACGGTCGATCCTCAGGGTAATCAATCCCACCGTCTAAACTAATTAGGATCTTGAGCCGATTGTACAGCCAGCCATGTACGGGCAGTGGAAGCACTGTAGCGTGCTCCTACACTAATTTGAGGAAATTGGTCAGACTAATTCACTTGGAGGGCCTGTGTAATTTGATGGATCATAGAGCAAGAATAATAGACAGGGATGACCTCCAATGATGATTAGAATGAAAAGGTGGTAGAGATCCCGATCAATATTTGTTAAATATCATTCCTAATGAAAATGATCTGGGCCATCCTTTTGTCTTTTATTTAACTCAGGTTCTGTGCATTGTGAATGAATGAGGAAGATAAGATAAGTCATCAATGACACAATTTCAGCTACAAAATTAAATTGATTGTAGGGGGAACTATAGAGAAATCTATCTAAAGGTGCTTCAAAAATCATGTTTAAAGTTTTAAGCAAATGATAACTGTTATTAAAATGAATAGCGGAATGGCCTCTTTACTAATTTTTTGTTTTCTGCATCAATTAAAGATGAAAAACAATTATCTATATATTTTTCACAATGGGAAATGATAATAAGATAAATCTTTTTTGCCTGTTTTCTCTTGATTTTGGATGAGTATGCTGCACAAATTGTTGAATCGTATCGTAACAAAATGTTTGCAAAAGATATTTAGAGTGAATGACAATAAGCACTTGTTTACTGGTACACCATACACTGTGCATAAAAATAGGTGCCGACATGTGGGCTAATAAAACACACTTGAAAAACTCTCTCCTCAGGAACGCCTACATGATACATGGCAAAATCGAGAAATGTCAGTTGGCTACGTAAACAGTGATCATTTCGAGAAAGCTTTGGCTAAACAGAAACGGGTCATAACTGCAGCTCAGGGTCGTATATCATCTTCGGAATAGCCCTAGGATGTAGCAGGCAATGTGGGAACAGGACATCAATTAACAATTCAACTCTGCCATTTAGAGACAGCAAGCCGAGGACCGTGTATTGTGTTAATGCAGGACATATTTTTCTCTTTTGAGCTAGATGGCTAGTATGAATGTGCGCAGTTTGTCTTTTTGTCTTATTTTAAAATGGGTCCGCATAAACAATGTTCCATCTAACTTCAAGTTAAATTTATATTTTAGTGTTCCTAGTTCCCAATAGAAACACAGATGAAAAGAGAGAGGTGGAGAGAGAGAAAAGGAGAGAGAGAGATAGAGAGACAGGCAGAGAGAGAGAGAGAGAGAGAGAGAGAGAGAGGGAGAGAGAGAGAATAATACTTTTAAAAATACATTTTTAAGCAACTGTTCCTCACCAATTGAGGAAATGTATTTCTTCCTTTACAGATCTTATATCAGGTGTTGTTCAGCATAGAAAGCAGAATACCATGCAGTTAATGACTTTGTGAAACAGACTATTAACGGGCAATGCTACAGTCTCAGCACGCAAATCAGTCGAATTGAGATTGGAAAAGGAACAGGATTTTCAAAGACATGATAAAATCTTCCATAAGAATTGAATGTACTTTTCTTGAGCAAAACCAACTTTAGCAGACACATCTGCAAGGATGACTGATCAATAAATGTGAAATCTTCAATGCATAGTTGTTCCACATTTCAAGAGTTTGTTATAATTTGTATTTTATGAGCTTTTTCTGGATTATTCTTAATCATTCAATTAGTTTGCATGCCTCAATATATCAGAGTTCACATTCAGTACTCTATTTGAGCAGTTTTTAAATTGTAATTAATTTAACTTCAATACACACAACTTTTTTGAAGAAATTACGACAAGCACCGAAAGAAACGATGCACTTGAAGATGGGATAAACATTACTAAGATTAGATTAAATGAGGATAATTCAATTTCAAACCCATCTCAAAATAATTTGCTTGCCTATAAAGTGATTATCCATACAAGTAAGTACCTGTTTGCATTATTATGTATCATGATTGTCCAAGTCTGATTACTAAGACCCCGTTCTCACTCACTTTGAAAGTGGTCTTAGTTAGACCGCTCCAGAGGAACGGGTCTTGAGGAACGGTTTGCGAGCGTTCACACTCCGAGCAGTTTTTTATGGCTCAAACCGCTCCACGAGTCAAAGTGGTCTTGTTGCTATGGCAGCTCAGGTCAGCGGGTCAATTTTTCGCGCGCGGAATACAAACTGTATGTACCGTACTACATGTTTCGCACCGAAGGTCACTAGCTCACTTCCGTTCAAAGTACGCTTTCCGTTCACATTGCACGTTAGAGCGCTCAAAACCGCTCTTAATAAGACCCGCTCCTCAAGACCACCTCGGAAGGTGGTCTTCTGGAGCAGTCCAGAAGTCCACTTCCTGGACCACTTTCACCGTTCTCACTCACCTTAGAACCGCTCCTGAGGAACGGGTCTTAGTTAGAGCGCTCCAGAGCGCTCCAACAAAGTGAGTGAGAACGGGGTCTTATACTCTCTCTCTATTGAGAAATGCTCAATGTGCAATTCATCCAGCACCCTTAAAGAAGCCATGTACAAATTTCATCTTCATGCAAAGAAAATCTCACAAAATGAATTCCAATAACCCCTCTGTATCCACACAGATTTGATTACTGCGCTCTCTTGTGAGAAGAAACATTAATAACTGCGCCAAATCTCTCCTCAACTTCGCAAAGTGCCCTCAGAAGGTAATATAAATCGCCCCACAAACGCTTCCGCATATGTTGGGCCCATGCCTGGCAGAGATAATCAACGAGGAAAAGGGAGCGCATGAATTCCATTTTGACCACGTCTTGTGAGGCTGTGGCGCTGTCTGGAAATAGAAGCTGGTGAGCTGGATAACAGCCCCGGGCTCTGAATTTCATCTCGTTTTACCGTAATTTTGTTTGGGATACCATTTTCTTAAGAAACAAACACACACTGATATGTTTTTCAATGCTTTCATGCACATTGCGAAAGCTGGATTAAGACACGCCTGTAATTTGGATGGGTTCATCAACTTTGAAGCAAGGGTAAATGTTGGAAAATAATGATGTGAATACTATAACTTACAAACATTAATCTTCCCACACACCAAACAAAGCATTTTTAAAGGGACTTTTTTTACATGTTGAAATCCATATGATGCAAAATCAGTTTTAAATGTCAAGGGCACAACAACATCGACAAACACAAGACACTAAGGAAATGTTTTACAGAGAAAAGTAATAAATACGCAAACCGGGGCACATTTCATTTTTCTCTTGCATTTCAGTACTTGGAATGCACCACTCAGAGAAGCTTCGGATCGAGCAAATCCTATAGAAATGAATTCAAGCAAATCAAATTACCAATGAGAGGAAGAAATATAACCTTAATATTTTTGTATGAATAAAATAACAGAGCGGATCTGCAGTACCTGGAGCAAAAATGTATACCTTAGTGCAAGCTGAGATGGGCCTTTATAAATATTGTAAATGGGCCGAAATCCTTCTTCAAATGTGAGGGGGACCCATCCAAATTCCCTGACAAACACACAAAGAAATTAACCATATTAAAAAATTCATCCTTTGAATCATGATCAGAAACTCACTTTCTCAATGATTCAGAGATTCTAATCAAAAACTAATATCCAATTACAAAGTATTTTGTTTTTTAAATGAATAATTGCAGTTATTTGCCATGCATTTCTATGCAAAAAAAGGTAAGTGAAAGTGAGATTTAACAAAAAAGAAGATGTTAGCATACATGTACTGTACATGTAGGCCAAAAATACATAAGTTTTGACCTGTGAATGAAACCTTAAACTTTCTTGTGTGAAAGAGTCTTCACAGAAGCAAATAAGGAATTACTGCAAGAATAAATCTTGACAAATAATTCCCATCAAGTTTGCTCATTGTGTATTCAAACTCCATCAATAGAATACATAAATCATGACTACCGGTACTGAGACCCAGAAAGGCATTACCTCATATACAATGTACTAGTACAAACACAGAGTTAATACCCTTATGGCTCTCAACAGACAATAATGCCTTCCTGGTGTTTTTGTATAACGTCCTACAAGTATGTGTCATTAAAAAAGCCTTTCTAAACACACTACAGATTTGTTTTTTTCTTTATTGAATCGCAATGCATTCCTTTAAAAAACAAAATCCAAATTAGGATTTTCCCACGATTCTTCCCAGCAAACAATTTACATTTTTAGATTCTGAGTTCCTAGATCAGAGGGCTTACATTACTGTTCACATGTGGGTCACTAATCACTATAACCATTCAACTAGTGAAATCAATGCATGTTTACTGTCCTTCAGAGACTAAATGTCTGTATTGCTCAATTTTTAGACAGGTGTTTCCTTGTGGAATTGTCCTGAAATTAGGAAGTAATTGTCAATAATAAATGTAGGTGACAAAAATAGCTTTTGGGTAGTGATAATGTTTACAATTAGGCCATTTAAAAAAATATACATGTTTAGCGTCCCCGCCCGCTTCCTTTTTGGGGGCCGCCTCTTATTTTATTTTATTTTGAAATTTTGAATTTTTTTTTTTTGTTGAATTTTTTGAATTTTTTTTTTTGAATTTTTTGAATTTGAAAGAAAAAAAACATGAAAAACTGCTAAAATGGCTCTATTTCTGATTTTTAAAAAAAAAAAATTGTCGGAGGCTATCTTAAAAAAAATGGCCCAGACTGTCAGGGAAAATATATCGAGCGGCCATTTTGAGCGGCCATTTTGAAATAAAAAATAAAAAATAAAAAGGGCCTCCTCCTTCCTATTTTTTGAAAAAACAAGACGCTAAACATGTTTTTTTTTTTTATTTGGCCTTACATGTAGTTAAAAGAAAGGTGGTAAAGTCAATATTGAAATCAATCGCAAATTACATACCTGTAAGTACTTAAACTTAAACTGATATAAAAAATACTTCATCATCTCTAAAGGAAATCTGATGAGTGCTGGGTAGAGTTATACAGATGAGAAATCTGTCCATTATCATGAACATCTTTGAAACAAGATCTTACATCTCAATACAGCATGTACATTTTCTTTTTAGCTTTTGGGGGAAAAGGTGGAGGGGGTGGAGGGGTGGAGGGGAAGGAGGGGAAGGAGGTGGAGGAGGTATATTTTTGAGCTGTTGGTTTCATTGCTCAACATGCTGTTTTTATGAACAGAAACTGGAATGTAGGGGAATAATGTATGTACTTCATACTTGTCATATGGCTTGATCTAAAATTGGAACATCAGACCACTACTACTATAGCAGTACACAAACAGTTGTACAGTACATGCCAACTATAGTGTAACACATGATAAAACATGGATTTCTATATATGGTCAAAAAGCCAACTTTTTACAGTCTGTACGTACATGTATAAGCCAACTATATGTAAAGCTTCAAAATTTGGGGGTCTTAGGGCGGACTGAGATTTTGGGTGCCCCTGTGTCCCGGATGCGTGTTAGTATCGAGCCCTACCTATCTAAGACCATCTGAAAAGTTGTTCAATAAATTTTAGTGAATTAAAATGATTGCCATGTATGTGGACATCAATAGTGAAAAAAGTTGGGATCTGATTTCCAAATATGGGTCAAGTTTAAGACTGTACTCTACATATCATGTGATACATGTACAATGTATCTCATCTACCTTACACTAAATCTGGTTGTGTAATCAGATCACCCATCTTCATTCAACCAGGTGAGTACATGTATTATGCTGGTACATCTACATCAACACCGAGCTACGTTTTAAGTGATGTGAATGAGCTAATGGAAAACGATACTATACCCCCAAGGCCAGGCTTCGCACTCATCAATTAAAAGTAGTGTTCACAAATGAATACATGCATTAAAAATCAGCCCTGTGTATTCTGAGGGTGAGTAATTGCAATGTACATGTACCGGTTTTTAGGAGGGAAAAAGATAACTGTTTTAATCATCCATTTGAGCTCCTTTGGGATTCACTATATTAAAAATTAGGGATTTTTTTATTTTTTAACCAGAGCCCTTTTTTTCTTTAATTTTTTAATGAGAGATTACTAGAGCTAAATCACTAATTGCTCCTGTGAAATATATTCTTTTCTTTTGCAGGAGGTCATGGTCATGCATACTGTACACACACTACAATGATTCAAATGCGCATTAGTTTTCTAAATAGACAACATTGGAGGTGATGGAAATGCTTCCTTCAAAAATCACTTTAATAGGACGGTACTCTTCAGATTTTTCAGCGACACCTCGATCGTACCTTGTGTCCTTACCCCTACCCCTTAAATCTGTAAAATGAAATGAGATGGAATTTGAAGTTACTTGCACTTTGATATCAAGTTCACTGCATCATCAAGCACACCTGCACCCACGAATTTCAACTTAATTGATCCGGGGAAAACCTCCATTTTTTCAATCGCGAATTATCATCCCCAGTGCAAAAAAAAAAGGTTTATTAACTTTGGAAGTATAGAATTCATGCTGCTGCAAAGATCAGGGCCCCACCCCCATTACAGGGAAGCATCAAAACATTTCATAACCTGCAATAGACATTATAGGTCAAATACAAAACCCTGAGGGTCGAGCCACCTTTTGAACAAAAACATGAACTTGATGTGTGACCATGTTATCAAAGAAAAGCTGCATAACTGAATATCTGAATCGTTTTTTGTTTTTAAATCTCTCATTGCCAATTAACCCAATGACTGCTGAATTCTCTCATTCCCATAGACTTAACACAGGGACCACTTTTTCCACAAGACAATGGATTAACGGTACTATGTCCCATTTGCAGCCAACATCAAATTATGTAGAACTTTGCAGGAATTAGGAACATGTTACGTACATGTATATTTATCTGTGAAATTTAAACGTTAGCAGCGTCCTAATATTCAAGTTATGCAAGGAAACCTGTTTACTTTCTAGACTTCACTGTCATACACTATTGATCGAAATTGACTTCTGTTATAATAACATACATAAAATGAGCTGTAAAGGGTTACATGAGCATTTGTCTAAATCAATAACCCAATTCTTATAATGGCCAAAATTAAACTGATTGAATCTTTGTGCAGCACAAAACGTATGACCCTTCAGTACAACAAGGCTCTGAAAATTACTATTACTTTAGTGATTGCATCACTAAAGTGAATTTGACAACTAATGGTTGTTATTTTCCCACTTAAAGACATTTTCAAGCCCTTTCGTTTTAAGGGAAGAAAGAAAACAATCGAGACTCATTTAATACAAACAAAAATTAATTTAAAAATTGAGATTGATTGTGAAAGGATTGCATAGACAGAGGTACACATTCAATCTCCAGACAATGTATGTCTTCATGATAACTCCAAGCAAGAGAGGACTCAATTGACCCACTTTAAACCAGTTAATACCACTGCAAACAGAAGATGTCATTTATCAAATTGTATTCTGCGGCTTGCAGACCGCATCCACTAGCACGCCTCAATCAGTGATGCCCCATATCGTGCATGGACAGGAATATATATTGCCTGCTTTAAATAAAGTTGCCCCTACAGCGGTAGGATCTCTCTTGGCTAAGGATAATATGAAGCCATAAATAATAAGAGATGCAGGTTTTTGAGATTGCTCTGTCTGTATTAACGCATCTCAGCAAACCTTGAAGAAGATTTGAGCTTGTGCCAAGGTATCTTTGTGCACTGAAAACACCATATTTTGGTTAATGCGTGCTAGGCATTCATGTACTGTGATGCCTCACGAGCATACCATGCAGAACGCAAACAAACAAAACATCATCTACATACCTGTATGTACCTTATACAGTCATAATAATGTTCACTGTTATGAGGAAGCTATTTGAAGCAGCAGTATTGATTTTATTTCCCTTTTTCGGATGTTATTTCCTTTTAATACTATGCAGAATGAATATATAATGTACACAAATTTACATTCTGTTTTATTTCTTCAACCTGGTCTACAGGGGCACTAGAAAGTCCATGAGCCAGACATAATGAACTAAGGCCAAAATTAAACTTTGAAACATAATAATATTATGTTTTACTTTTTTGGACTAAAGGTTGACTGAATAGTCTAAGAGCTAAGTAGAGTCAGACCTCATAAACAATGGCTATACAGTAGTTTAGAAAAGAAAAAGAAAAGACACTACTGTGTTCTGTTGCACCTATAGATCTTGAACAGCTCTACCAACTGACTGGACCTTGAGCCCCATCCATACCAGGGCCACACTGTACTTTGCAAAAGAATAATCTGTCCTACCTCTCTTGACCTGGTCCACTGGCTGGCTGGACAGTCCTAGAACGGTGACCTGAGCCACCTTATCCCTGGCCATGCCATGCTCCTTCCCATACAGACTCAGCTCATTGTCTTTTGATTGTTGTAGCACCTAGAAGTAGAAAGCAAACAGAAAGGAAATGTGATTTTTTTTTTTTTTTAATACTTGTAGATTCAAAATTTAAGAACTCTGCTGCATGTGACCACTCACAAATAACTGGGTCAAGGCAATGTGGTACATGTACATGGCATTGCAGTGATTTGCACCTGGTTTCCCGTTGACTCACTATCACAGACAATATGTACTGTACATGTACATGTAGGAGTATAAGGTGGAAATGAATGCACTGCAGCCCCCATGAATTTTTAAATTACCGTACAAGCATTTTAGCAGCTGACACCTCATATGATATTTGGGCACTAAAATATAAGTGGCAGGTGCCCAAAACTCCCCAATATTCATATCAATAATCACGCTGTGCAATATTCAATTTTAAGTATTACCATACAATTTGAAACTTGTTTATATATCACTGTAAATTAGGCGGGCCTATAATTTTAGTACCATCCAATATTGATGTGCCCATGTTAGCCATGCAAAAATCAAATGTCTGGATCTGAACACATTTACTATTTTATAATTTCATTTACGGTAACCATTTGGCAACATTTTGAAGCAGATATATTATTATTATATTCTGTAAAAGTATACTTTGCACATATTGGTATGACAATGTATTTTCATGTTTGTAACATCATTTTTCTCCTCCCAATACAAATTCTTATTAAAACGGTTAGGTTATTCTCTGAATATCATTATCTATAAAAGTACATTGGTGCTAATAATGTCAGGATGAATGACATTCATTTATGACGGATATCATTAACGAGGGAAACCAAAACCATCTGGTCTTTAAAGACGATTAAACTGGTTTTGAAATATGATACAGCTCTACAAATGTAATGAAATGTAGTCACAAACTGTACCTGTAGATCATACACGTACATTGTACATGTACATACTGTACATGTATATACTAAATGTGCACGAGTACATTCTAAAATGTTTCAATATAGGAAAAGTCAATATGAATTATGAGAAGCTTCAGTAGTCAGTCAATAACTCAATATGTCAACCCATACCGTACTTGTTCTCTCGACAACCTTTTTATGAGAGCCCAGACATTCCGGCTTGTATTTATAAAGCCTGTGCTTTACTAACGAGCAGGAAATGAATTGGTCTAGCTGTCAAAAGTTGAAAAGTTCATTCTAACATAATGCTGAGAATGATCTACAGGGAAAGGATTTTATTTATTCCTTTTTAACCTAGAACCAGGGTCGATTCTCAGGGATTTTAGTGAACTGAGAAATGGTAAAACCCACATTATTGTGTGTATTTAATTCATTGAAGTGTGGCTGTGATCTATCCTCATTTCCCTGTAATTTAAAACTGTTGTTTTGGTTTCATAAACACTGTATTTAATATCAAAACATATCTGTCAAAGTCACTCTTCTCATCTTCTTTTTCTTTTTAACCCTACTTAATATGTTTCAATGTAAATGTATACTATAGCAATGGAACGTACTACAGCAATTGAGGATGTAATATTTCTATTCTAATAAGTGGCTCTTTCTGCTTTAACATTGCATAAATATGAAATGAATGTTACACATTATATATTTACATTAATTTCATGATTGATACAGAGACACTACATGATCAAGGATATCATATGCAGGTACATGTGTACTGTACATGTTTAATTAAGTTCCATCTTGAAATTGAATAGATTGAATGGCCACTCATTGCATAGATAAAGAGATGAGATCGATGGCGGGAAAAAATGGTGCAAATGAGAGTTGTCGTTTTTATAGAAGATGATTTCCAGCAAGTTTTACCGAGGTTGTTTATATTTTACTGGTTCAAACAATCAATCTACTGCAGGATAAACAATCCAGAATGAATTATAGCCATGTTGGCATGTTCTCTCGACAAACGATGCCAATACCAGAGCTCAAGATTAGCTTTAAAGTTTTAATCCTGCTAACATTTGTACATGTATGTCATTGTCTAACATGACAATCGTTTCAATTTATATAGGACTGAGTAGAATTTATCACAATCTTTTAGGACCTACAGTACACACTGTACATTGCATATCAAGGCATCTAGAACAAATATAAATCAAGAGCAGCGCCATGGGTTTGGGGGGGAGGTGCACAATACCATGTGATTTGTCAAAACATTGCCCCTAAAAATATAAGAACCATTTTTTGCTTGTCAGAGATTGTTAAGACCCGTGTTCCCTTTAATACAAAAGCTCATCTACATGTATAACTACATGTACAGTACCCCTTCTGCTCATCTAGAATTTGGAAAACTGCAGCCTTTTAGAAAATCATGAGCTATATTTCATCACAACTCTAAAAACAAAACACTGAACTGAACTGCAACTTCAAGTAACCATAACAGATTACATACTATAAAAGTAATTGTTACCTTCTCTTCTACTTAAACTACCATAACCACTTGCTGCAGTGCATTCAACACCGAGTCACTTTGACAAATTACTGCTGGAATATTGATTAGGGGATTTGCAATAGTTATTGATTGGTCTCGCATTAATGCATCATACATGTACAGTAAATGAATCACTAGTATCACCTGACTGCAAATTGGCCAAACGTCAATGGCTGACATTTGCATTGAATAATATACCAAGAAATAGAGATGGGACGGGGGTGGTAAGGTATCCTGTATGCAAAATACAGAATGGACACAACTGAGGGCTGGCATGCCTCTGGGCAACAGTGAAGCATTTCATGTTTGCAAACCCTGGCCCATAGGTAACCATTTCATTCCTCTCCTTGCTTCTCAATTACTTCTCTTTCTTTATTATTTCTAAGATAATTGTATTTATTATGTTGACTTTGTATATATACAGTACATGTATTCTGTGAATTTCTGATTTTTATAGCCAAATGAATAACAGTTATAATAATAACACTGTTTAACCTACAGTCTACATGTTATGACATACATGTACATGTAGCCTATACCAAATAGAAGTACATGTACAAGGTCATAGGAAAATTCTAGGTACCATACTAACATTATAAAATCTGCATCCTTGCTCACAGGAAAGTGAGAGTTCAGTCAGAGAACAAAAGCAAGACAAAAGTTGAAGTGTAGTGTAAAAATACTCTTACAGTTAGTACCGAATACACAGAAGAATTACTGTACATTTAATGAACATTTATAGTTTGTACAACGTGAAAGCTCTAAGCTCATATTTCCTACTGACAATCAGCAACTGAAAGTAAAATCCACCCACATGTACAAACTACATATAGCTTTCAATTCCCATTATGTCAAGCAAAAATCTTTAAAGAAATATGTAATTTTTTTAAACAAATAATGTTCAAATAATATGTTATTTGTTTGAATGACATAATAAGCAGTTAAATATTAAGTGTATAAACTTATTCCTGTTTTAGAGGCTTTGAAAAGCTAAATGGAAGTTGAGGCAAAAAAGATTATCTATGTATTATGTATTGTACATGTACATGTATACATGTATATGTCTCTCTTGAGTTTGTTTACTGATTTTTTTTTGCAAATGTACTGGAGGGAAAAACTTGAAATTATAATTCATTTGCAAAGGATATTATCCTTATACCAAACGTTTGTTTTCATTATACAACCTTGATGTTCCCATCTCACAAGATTTATATTTTGCAAGGGCAGCTGGCCTTTAAAAAATTAAAGAATTAAAATTCCTATTTTTAAGCGCAGTTAAAGATGATGACATACTGTATGTATGTACATATACATTTCTTCTATCAAAGTCACTATGAAGTATTGGCAATTCCAAACTGAAAGTATGTAAAATTGGCATCTGATTCCCAAAATAAA
This sequence comes from Strongylocentrotus droebachiensis, assembly GCA_035222895.1. NCBI lineage: Eukaryota > Metazoa > Echinodermata > Echinoidea > Camarodonta > Strongylocentrotidae > Strongylocentrotus > Strongylocentrotus droebachiensis. Next base: position 40,122 of record JAVYIG010014383.1, read on the forward strand.
ATGGTTTTACAAGACGGAAATGTCAAGCTAAAATGTCAAAAATGACAAGTATGCATGACAGATCTACAATATATACATTTGTATGTGCAAATAATAGCGTGCTAGTCTGTGGGTGTGAACTGTGTGAACTATGAAACTGAAAGTGGGAACATGACATCTAAGACACGCAGGAAAGGATTTCCTGTTGTTTGTTTGTGAAAAGCTTGAGGCGGGGGAAAAGACAGTCAAACATGTCACAGTAGAGCAACTTGACCACCTCAGTGTGATACATTGACTCTACAATGTGATTTTGTAGAACCAGTGTGCAACTGTGTAAATATATACATACATGCTGTATTCTTAAGCCATACTGATGGGAATGACACAAAACACAAAAAATTCATGTACATGATAAATATACATGGATACAGTGTATATTGATTACCGTAAATAACGTTGTATAAACCGCCCTCGTGTATTAACCGCACCCCTCTTTTTCGCCCTTAAATTTTTTTTTTTTTTTTTTTTTTTTTTTTTTTTTTTTGCCGAGATTTTTTTTTTTTTTGTGTAAGATCATTACGGTACTGTAAATTAAAAAACAGTAGGGACCTAGGATAGAACCTTGTGGTACACCATGTAATAGAAGAAAAATTGGAGGAATTATTATTATAAACTACATATTGAGATCTATCAGAAAGATTACTTTCAAACCAAGATGACAGACAAATTTGAGTGTTGTTCTAGTTTCCGAGTGGTGAGTCAACACACCGATTACCGAGCTGGGAGACATTGCCAGGCATAGCGCCAGGTGGAGGGGCATAAATTGAAACTTTAAAAAAAAAAAAAAAAAAAAAAATTTTTTTTTTTTTTTTTTTGGTGTACCGTGTATAAACCGCACCCCCGAATTTGAAATTTTTTCGGCGGCAAAAAAGTGCGGTTTATACACCGTTATATACGGTATCATGAAAATAATAATTTGTGAAAATGTCTGTGTCTCTATCATTCATGAAAATATCTTTATGGAAAAATATCCAAGATTCCAAGTGCTTTCAACAGTACAGTACAGAGAATTTAAAGGGACTACCGACTACTGGTAAGAAAGAAACTTTAAATCAGACATGTGGAGACTCAATGTTTGCATTGGCCTACATACTGAACACACATATTTGCCTAGCTTGTGTTAACAGGGCGAATTGGCAATGCAACATTTTTTTGATTTGCTCACAGTAGGTGTTATGTTGTAGACCTGCTAGCCCTGGATGTGTCCACAAACAGGCTCGCTCAAATGTCCAGGGAACAAAATGGTTTCCTTTTGCTAATTTCATTTCATTGTATGATCATATGACAGTATACACATCATAATTGCATACTGTACAATGTACATGTACTTGTATCCCTCTGTTAGTATTGTTTGTTTATTTGTTACTTGATTTCCTCTTCGCTCTCTCTTCTGTAAATATTGACTTGTAACTGTTTTGTAAATCATAGTTGTTATTGTCTAGACCCCCTTTGGAAATCAACTGATGCTGAAATGGCTGTCACACCTCATTATTAGAAAGATTCACACAGCAAAACCGACTCCACTGACTTTTGTTTAATACAGATCACAATTCCTAAGCTTGGCACCGCCCCCATAGCGAAAAAATACAGTATTAAAGTATTAGGTGATTATTCAACAAAAAGTCTGTTTCTTTGTGTACATGTAAATAGTGTATTGAAACAGAAATGCAGTT
>JAVYIG010014384.1:0-41830 GCA_035222895.1 Strongylocentrotus droebachiensis
ACGTCACTAACGATGTACAAAGTATATGGTGAGGTAAGTGACGTCGCCGTGCAATGGTACCAAAGGATCAAAATAAACATACATCTTTGTACGCGCGGCGCATGATATGCGCATGGTTTGCTGCCTGCTTAATAGTGCGCGCTCACTATCGGCAATTTAATAAATTAAAAACAAACAAAAAATCGCTGAGATTTAGGACCATAAAAACTGTTTAAAGCCCATTAACGTCCGAGGTGTTGTATAAAACAAATAGTGAATGGCCTTATTCGTGCAATGGAACAAGATTTTGCATTCGGTGAAAGATGAGACGCTCTATTCAACTCGGCTGGGCCTGGTTGAATATAGCGTCTCTTATCTTTCACCCTCGTGCAAAATCTTGTACCATTGCACTCATGGCCATTCACTATTTGTATAATAGTTCGCTGATCGACATGGTACAGTATCTTTAACAGTCTTTTCCTAAGTTTCCTGGAGAAGACTGCTAAGAAACAGTTCTTTATACAGTATTCAATGTAAACAATCTTGAGATACATACCCTGATAGGGACGTTTCTTAATAATCACCCACACAATTTACAATGTAGAATGTCATCCCTAGTCTAGTAACAGTGAAAGTGCTTTGATTTACCCAACCTAAAAAATGAAAATTCAAGAAGTGAGTTATTTTCAGCTCAAATCTGTCTCGTGGAACTATTTCTGAAAGCTTCAGTTTGTAACTTTGATGCTTTTCTTTTCACTGACCTTAAGATTTCTGGGCCAAGATCATCCATATCCCTGGTAATAGGTAGGGGGGGATTGCTGACAATGACATCATATCTCGTACCGTAATTGGAATGAATTCGTAGAGGACTTTCATCAGTCAGGGAAGTGTGATGAACTTTGAGACGATTACTAACACAAGCCTGAATTGTAACAAAATGAGGAAGAAAAAGATGTATCTTATAATCTGTAGAAGTTCACTGCTACAGGTGCTGTTCCTCCTCCTCACAAAAGAAAATGACCAATTTTCAGGTTGTGAGTTGGAAGTGGCTATGGGAGGCCATTCCGAGTCCTGAGTTTTCCTTTTGGCAGTGATAACAAGATCAGATGGCCAAAGGGTCTTGGGTTTGAAGCTTGCTGCTTGCATAATACTGTTACGTGTCTATCTTGAGCAAAGGTGATCTAAGACCGAAACCTTCAGCCCTTGATATCAGTGGTTGTTTCGCTGAGAAAATGTATGGCTACACTGGCCGCATCAGTACAAAGATGAGGGCAATTTTTTTTTTGTAGGCTAGTTAGTCCCCCCTTAGTGCGTGCAACAAGAGTTAGCATAGTATGGGGAAGGTTGACAAATGTCAGCTTTATCAAGGAATTATCCATACCAGATGGTTATTTTTGTCTAAGGTGATCAATGTGAACTGGCATACACATTTTAAAGACTGTACTGTGCTGTAAAATAGTGTTCCCTCCAAGTTTATGGTGAATTGTACTCGAAGACTACAAGAGAGCAACAAACTAGACCAAAGAAAATCTTTGTGGGGGGGGGGGGGGGGGGGAGGAGGGGGAGGGGGGGAGGAAAGGCTGGCATTTTCTAAGGGCGATTTGTTTGTGAAACTCGATATCAACCGTACCTAGAGGCATTTTTCTGTGTAAGCATCACAGCATCCTTGCTTGCATCTATTGCTGTTACGTGTGCCTATAGATGGAAAGTAAAGATGGAAAGGACATTCTGTATAAAAGGATAGAACACCAAATCATTGCTCTTCAAAATGTTACCTCCCCTGTAGACATCAGCATACAAACCATACTTTTGCAATTAAAATAAAGCCATGAACTGAAGATTACAAATGGTAATGGTGGAATGGAGGAGTAATAGCAGATTTATATCATATTGGATTTCTACAGTCTTATTAAAGGTACTATGTCCCTTTTGCAGCCAACTTCAAATGCTGTAGAACTTTGCAGGAATTATGAATATGTCATGTATGTCCTATCTGTGAAATTTAAACGTTAGCAGTGTCCTCATATTCAGATTATGCAAGGAAAACCGTTTACTTGCTAGACTTCACTGTCAGACACTATTGAGTGACTGACTGGCTTTTTTTCTTCTTTGGTAATAACATACATGAAAAGAAATGTAAAGGGTACATGAGCATTTGTCTACATCAATAACCCACTTCTTGTGATGGCCAAGATTAAACTGATTGAATCTTTGCGCAGCATAAAACGTATGACCATTTGGTACAATTGTCTGAAAATCAAGACTATTACTTTTGGGCTCTATAGCCCTAAAGTCGATTTGACAACTAATAGTCGTTATTTTCCCACTTGAAGACATTTTCAAGCCCCACCTTTTTTAGGGAAGTTCTAAATTAGTATTATCTTTCAAATGCAGTTGGAATTTAACTTTTTCATTTTTTTGGCCTGCAAATGGGACATAGTACCTTTAACATATGACATGGGGCACTACTCAAAATATATTATGGATAGCAAGCTATTACATGTACATGTCTTCTAAGGAGGAAAAGGTTCTCTATGTTTTTGACAAATTATTTTAGTCATTTTCTGACTTGGAACTAATGGGAAAGTTGTCTGCCACTACATCACTGAGACATTACCTTCTGAAATTCATGGAGGAGTGAGATACCTATGGCACCTGAACCACACCCAACTTCAAGAATATCAAGTTCATCATCCTCTTCATAATAACTGACGAGCAGATCAACCAACATCTGGAATACAATATGAGTAACACAGTGAAGAATCATCAAATAACTGATTTTATTAAAGCATTCACTTCATTTTACCATGATTTTACACAAATTTATGCACCAAGTACACATACTACCGGTATATTCAAATGAAGATCATTCAAATTTATCGCAAATTCATATAATGCAAAAAAATATACTTGAAATCAGAGGAACAAAAAAAGAAGTAGAATTCTGTCTATCTTACCATTAAAAAATATCTTTTAAAGAATATTGATAATGACATCAAACTAAACCTAGATTCCTTCAAGTAAGGCGTCGATAGTGACTTCTGCATGGGGAGATTATCATTTTTCAACAGACAATTACTGGATTATCTTGTTCTTTTCCTGAGGGCACATGACACCAAAATCTCAACTACCGGCCCCGGGTACATGGATACTGCCAACACATGAGGCACTGAATCTAGTTTCTTACTTTTCAAACAAACATGGAAGCTTACTTTTAATACTTTAAAAGCTGACATCTCCTTATTCATTCTGTGTATCATCTCTAAAGAGCTTATAGCAGTGTTGAATACTAGTAGTAGTAGTCTAGTAATTGTGAACATATTTTATTGTTGAACAGTAAATTACTTCTGTCTCTGGTCTAGGTATAAAGACAGGGGCCTTCATCTTCAGTGTGAGGTCACGGAAATCCCACTCTCCTAGAATATACTGCATTGGTACTCTGAAACATATCAAGATACAATTCATTACGATTAGAAATCATACCTAAGTAAAATAGAATACGGAATATGAGATCTTAAATAGAGACAAATAGGCATATACGCAGAGTAATATTACCGGTAATTATTATAAATTGGTATACATGTACATGTACTTTTTTGTATAATCTAGGCCTACATTTGAGACCAACTTCATATAAAATCCAATTCATTTTCTTAATTTCCCTCGTCTATTTTATTTCATAAACACCCCCCCCCCCCCAATTATATTGCTTTGAACAGTAAACTGTACTATACATGTTATGATGGGATCCAATCCTCTATTATAAGGATAGAAAGTAGCTTTTATTGACTATGAAGTTTTTAAAGTTGATACTCTAAGACAATCCCAAATACTGAGATAATTACATAAATAGAAAGCTTTTAACCCCCATAATAACACCAAATGGTGTCCACCCGACAAAACAAGTTTAGAATAATGAATTTATTCGAGTAAACTCTACCAAAATATCTAAGTCTGAAACCCGGAAGTGCACGTAGAGTCGGGCCTCTATCCGTGACGTCACGAACGGGAGTCATGGGCTCAGTGAGAGTGAATGGCAGTGATATCCCTACGTAAATGCTATCCTGTCAGAGCTTAGATTTGTTGTTGTTAAGGAGTATATTTGATGGATTTTCTGTTTTCATTTGAATGAAGAATAACGAAGCAACATTTTCCAGTCGCTGATTTCTTTTTATATCCTCATATTCACCTATTTGGTAGAGATTTAAGACGAGTTTACTGCTTAGGAATTAAAGTTAAATCGTGCACTTATGAATAGGCGGATGCATTATATTGTCATCAGATGTACATGAGCAGTTTTGTAAAAACGAATAGGTCTAGAACTATGATAGTACTTATCATAGATGTGTGTGACTGCCTCAAAAAAGGATACAGTACCAGTTAAACATTTTATGTTGTAAAATATCAAACTTGAACGAGATCATGCAAGCGCGCTTCCTCTATAATATTTTGGCGAGTGATGCGGCTCTTGCATGAACGTTCGTGAAGCGAGCAGAATCGGGAGGTAAGACCAAGCCGCTGCTCTAGGCGCTGCTTGCTTGTGATGGAACGTACGTGCGCTAGTTATATGTTTATCGGCAATTGCAAGAGAATGAAAGCGACGTTGCCAGCTAAGAAAAACAACTAACAAAGACTTGCTCCTGACTACCGGTGTCAGAATTGGTAGATGAAGGATGTTCAGGGCCAAGGAAGGCGAAAGACATGGGAAAAAGGAAGAAGAAACCATCGAGAGATCGCTGTAGTGTATGGTAATGAACTGTGCATGGGTAGACAGCTACTGTTCACTCCGTGCCTGGGCCGATTTCAACACCAAAACAAAAATTATACATGGTGAAAATATCGACTAATAGCACATCGTTGGCATGTATATGTCATAATTTTTAAAAGGGGAATTGATATTAATACTATGAAGTACTAGGGGAAGGTAAAGAATTGTACATAGAATTATGATTTATTAGACTTTTCAGCCTTTGAAACAAAAATATGCAGAAAATCGTATCACTCTGCACATGTTTGCTATGGAACATCCGGGTACGTGAATATACTCTCTCCCGGACGTGAGGTCATAAATAGTAGACAAGCGCCGTGACTGATTTTCTATGCAAAGAGAGGCGGATATTTTAGACATTTCAATTGAGGATTTCGAGTAGACAGAATTTTTTTGTGATATACTAAGTAATTGAAAAACTTAAAAATAACATATACTTGCCGTAGGTAACAAATTAAGGGACATTTATTTGCTTAGAGTATCAACTTTAAACATTCTCAAGTACATGCCTTGAGGCCAAATGAAGATGCAACCAGAAAATGAAAGAGCTCAGACATTTACCTTGCCAATTTCTGACTGGCTAATTCCATGACTCTACTTCTCTCCTCAGTTGACAGAATCCTTGACTGGTCTATCCTTGCAAACTCTGAAAGCTGTATAACAAAATAAGCAAAAACAGGGGGCGTTTCACAAGGCTTTTTTTCAATGACAAATGACAAAAATTACTGACAAATCTGCTGATAACCAATCAGAAGCAATAATTTCACAAGCTTATAACAAAAAATGTCATTTGTCACTAATGACAAGTTTTGTGAAATGCCCCCCCCCCCCCCCTGATGATGCGTTTCTGACCTCAAAACTCAAAGATGTTGATGGATTAATAAATATATTATGAATCTAGGATCCTATTACAAATCAAACATTAGAAAACAGATGCACATTTGGTGTAGTTGTTTCTGTATTCTTGGTAATCAACTGAATTGTTCATTTGACCACCAGTCTTCATCACTTCAAAAAACAATGTAACATAAAATCCAGAAATGTACTGAATAAAAATAAGGTAATATCATGGTTATAAAACAAGGAATAATGTGAAATACAATCCTCAAATGAGAAAATGGTACCTGATTTTGGAACTAAATAGAATCTTGGATGGGATGGAGGACTGTAAATGATCAGCCAATGGTTTACAAAAAGATCATACCGGCCTCGGTGAAAAGTAAACAAAGGTTAGAGCGAGTACAAGTGAAACCCACTTAATTTGGATTCACTTGCCACAAGATTCATGCATAAAGAATTGTAAGTGAAACAAGTAGGCCTATAATTAAGTTGATAATCTGTATCTGTATGTACAGTCGGTATGTCTTGATTAGGCTAGTCTTGATAACACAAACATGAATGGCATTTGCAATTAATGTCAATGATGTATGATGAACGTGATTGAACATGCATGATGAAACTTCCCAGCTTATGAACACAGTTGTCTTACTCCTAGACAGAAATAACCATCTGATTTGGGTCATTTCTTTAATAAAACTGACATTTGTTGACATTCCCCAATACATAATCGGAGGTCTAGTGGAGCCAGACGTAGTCTCAGTGGAACAACCGACGATTTAGAGAGACTGAAGTTTTCGGTCTATCTTACTCCTAGCTATACAACAGATATTACTGCTTTTTAAGTTACCTGACTCACTCCCAAGACATGCGCAACAATATACTCAGCAGATACATCAGGTTCTGGAATATCTTCTTTTTCAAATTTCTCCATCAGTTTAGTCACTGCACCAGACACCGTTTCTCTTTCACTGATTGATGAAGTCCACGAATGACAAGTTCTCCTCTGCTCCTGTTGAAAATACTGTGGTCTTCGTGTGACTAGATCTGGACACAGTCTCTGGCGAAAACATCTTAAACTTGCACATGAAGTTGAATAGAACTTGGGATACAGTGTTGTACCAGTGATGTTAAAGTTTTGTAAGCAGTGCTTTGGTGCTGCTGCCGATGATGCTGCCGATGATGCTGGCGATGGCGCTGGGGGCAAATCACGACAAATTGATTTTAAATTTGACCAGAGCATTTTCTCTCGAAAATTCATTTTACCGCGTGATGACGCGAAATGTCTCGATTTAATGTTACATAAATTTAAAGCTGATGCCAGGTATTGTGATCTATTCATTATGATAGGTGAATATTCAGAATTGTTGAGGTGAACTCAGTACGCAAACCCTTTACTAGTTGCGCTGTCCTCTTGAGTACGTCCAAGTCCAGTGTAAGCCTATATAGGATGATCAACCCCGGGGCTTCCCCCGGCTGGATTTAACGCTGCGTTACGGTGTATTTTTGCAGCATGGATGGCAAGTTGCACACAGCACACAAGTTACTGCACGAGTCCGTCGCATGTAGTCTACGTGTCTTAGATTTCAGACCCCTGTAATATTATTTCTATAAACCGATCAAGAGAATCTCAATAAGAGTTTTCAGATATTATCATATGATATAAAATTAGGAATATTAAATGATGGTGATGATAATGATGATGATAATGATGAAGATAATTGATGGTGATCATGATGGTGATGATGATGATGATAAGGCCTCTTTGGGCTGATATTTTTCAGTTTTGAATGCCTATTTCTTCTAAAAAACAGTAACAAAAAATGTTGGGGTCAGTCGCAAAGGGCAATTAATAAAACATATTTTTTTAACGCCTAATGATGGTGATGATGATGGTGATGATGTTGATGATGATGATAATGATGGTGATGATGATGATGGAGTCATGGAGATATCGAAATAGATGATGATGATGATGATGATGATGGTGATGAAATAATATCAATAAAAGGTTATGTGGAACTGCATGGTAGGTTGTATATATGCATCCCAATATCGATAGGCCATCCACATACAAGTAGGCCGGAAGCTTAAAAAGAATTACTGCTGAATTTCTGTTGACTTTTGACTAGATCTATGAAGTTCTGTTTTATTTCAATGGTGGAGCAAAACTAGATTCAGACTCGGTAGCCTATACATGAAGATACTATCATGTAATTTGCTGATTTTCAATACTCAAAAGTATACCAGTCCGTTATGAAAAATTCCAAGCATCATATGAAGCTAACATCATTAAGGACATTTTTAGGTAAAGATTGTATATGTAAAAAGTCTTCTTTTTTATCTTCATATATCAAATTGAAACCACATTACATCTGTGAATCTTGATTTACACCCCCTCTTTCTTTTTTTCTTCTTTTTTCTCTTTCTCTTTTTTTCCTTTCACCAATATTTTTTCCTCCGTATTTGTATTATTATGTATGCATTGAGGGTAGTCATGCTATCAAGCTTTGCTCACTTTGTCAACCCTCCTGTTTAATGTTTTTGATTAGCTACAGCCAGTCTTAGTTTATTCTACATAATTCTTTTGTCATGTGTAAAATTTGCAATGTTTTGTAAGTTACATATTTGTAAAACTGCAAAAGAAAAAGAAAATCAAACAGAAATGAATAAATCAAATCAAAAAGATGACAATTGATAATAACTTCCATTCCCCTTTAGCATTTATTTCTTCGAGTACTTACAAGTTACAGCTTAAAATGTGTGGTAAATAGACCCGTTTACTAGCGTATTTAAATTTATAAATGTTTCTTTCCTGGGGACCTGTAATGACAATACTTGGAATCCAGTCTGTGATAGATAACGTGTTGATATGCCGGGTATTAGCATAGAAAATGCTTTCAGGTTGTCTATCAAGAAAAACCATTGTAACAGTTGTTTAAAGTATGCTTAATTACATTTGAATATGTTAGTATAGCGTCTATCCCCCCCCCCCCCCATATATGCAGTTTACCGGGCAGTTTATCACCGAGACCGAGGATAATTATACTGTTTAAAGGTTCTGTTCGTAGACTATCTCTGAAATGTTAGGCTACCAGCCACGCCCACGCATCATCAACTACTGTAGCTCCATTGGTTATGATGATAATCTCGATCTCATTTGCAAACTTTACCAAGGTTAAAATATCGGTTTACCGCTGTATGCAAATGTAATTGTTCTCTGCAGAGTTACTGAAATCATTAGAACATCGCCTACTTTTAAAGCAAGGGAACTTTCTATAGAAGTTGTTAATAAATCAATAAATGATGATGGGAGCGCGGTACCAGCTCTAAACTGCTTTTAGTTGGGCATCCATCCGTGCATGCATGTAAACAATCGGGGAGGGTTAATCGTGGGAACTGTTGCTAGCGCGTTACGTTTTAATAGCGGCTGCTCGAAGATTGCGGTGTACATGTAAAACAATGTGTTGAACACACGTGAATCGGGCTGGCTCGTTATTTGTTGCTGTTTGACTCTGCTCTGCCTCTGGATCCGAGTTTCCTTGGAATATCAAACGAATTAACGAAGGATAATCAGTTTCTTTCATGATACTATGGTAAGTTATCTTCCAGAAAATATGGTATACTGTAAAGCGCAAACGAGTAGAGAGTAGAATGGTCTGTCTGTAGAACTTTCTAAAAATTAAACCTGTGAATACTGAATGGCTTCGCTTCAAGTCTACGGTGCGATGGGGCCTGGCCTCGGGTAGGTAGTGGACTGTTCCAGTTAGATGGTGGATTTTGTGGTTGAGCCGAGACAAAGCTAAAGTGAGTTTCCAGTTAACTTAACTCAAGTTGATGTAGGGACCATGGGTTAGTGTGGCCAGGGAGATGTGACTTTTTCAACTTTTACTTGATTAAAAAAATTCTAAGCCAGGTGAAATCAAAGATCGGAAGGTTGACAAATGATGTAAAGGAAGTCAATTGATCGATGAACAGACCCTGTCCTACCAACATCAATGGAATAAAGTAAAGTAAAGGAAATCCTTAATTCGCCATGCATACCAGATGGTTATTTCTGTTTACACAACTCATTGATCTCTTCTTGTAATAATGTGGCTCAATCTCAGTCTGAAAGGAATTATACATGTGTACATTATCAATATCTGAGAGGTACAAATGTACATGTAGATCTACTAAATCAGTACTACTAATATAAGAAGGGTACTTTTTAATTATTATCTCGTTAACATTCGACATGACTTGGAAAGTGTTGGACTTTCTTAGTTTATATTACTATTAGATTGTTAAAATGGAGAAATATAAAAGTTTTTGAAAAATGATGAATGCATGGGATATACCATGTAATATGTTAAGTTAACAAATAATTTCTGTATTGTCATTGTCATTGATTATAAGTTGAGGAGTATTTTAAAAACTATTCCATTGTAACACCCCATCACTTAATCATAAGCCTACTCTTCAGTCTTCAAGATCCCATTCCATTTTTTACTTTTTTTTTTTCAAGATGTAATTTCAAAAGTAATTTTTGGAGTATGCCTACCTGTATCTTTAAGTTTGAATGTATAAATAACTCCAGAATATTAAATTATTTTGTGATTGGTGTAAAATATTAGCTACTTACAGTTGTATATATTTTCTTGGTTATTCTTTTTTACAGGATATACATGTATGTAAGATATTGTATTTGTAAGAAATGAGATTCCAAAAGTAAACAAAAAACTTGGGTGATTTTAAAGAGCATATCATTTTCATCCAATGTGAGACAAAAAACAAATACCCCCCCCCCCCCCAAAAAAAAGAAGAGATTTCTCAATAATTATGATAGGCCTGAGGTTCAAGGTTCGAGGTTCATTCCTGTTAACTACAGTGCAGTTATTATTACATGTATATTATCCTATCTGTGCTTGATTTATCATAGTCCAACCTTTATTTGTGTATATGGAAACTGGAAGAAAAAAAAAACAGTAGGTAACTTTGAGTTGGGGAAAAAGCAAATGATGAGTCATGGTGTGACCTGTAAAAAGTTCCACGGTTTGAACATTTACACAGGAAGTGACCTCTTTGTTAGAGTTGAATAGGCATGTACTGTTGTACTTGTGGTTTGAACTGTGTAGATTGACTACAAAATTGTATTTTTGGCCTTTATTTATTTCAATTTGTGGAAAGCTTTATAATTTATATCATGATATCATACAATACATACATATACCGGTAGGTAAATCATCCAGCCATACACCATGCATTGTAGAAACCATTACTATTTTTCTCTATATCCTTGTACATGTGCTGTCATATTTTAATATGAAAGAACAACATGAACCAAGCCTAGATGCCTTATTTGTTCATTATGAATGAATGTAAATATTCAATGTGACAAAGTAAACAGTATAGAAATGTTTGTTTAAGATAGTGGTCTATTCATCGAAGAGAATTCTGTAAATTTGCTAGAATCCCATAATGATTTTGCATTGCCTGTTTTTCTTTCTTTTTTGTCATGTAGAGATGCAGTCCTGTGATGCATGCTGCCATACGGTGTGAGTGTTTAACTTCAACGGGTACTTGCAGTACAGGCATACAGTAGAAGAAACCCAGGATGGGTAAACCAGGACGGCCTAAACTCCAGCGTTCCTTCAGCACCGTCAAGCGTCAGTTCAACTTCCGCAAGTCCATCAGGCCTTTCATCAGCTCCACTTTCCTAGACTTCCAGGATGAGAGAGGCCACCTCCAACGCTACGTCTTTCCCCAGCTCAACTCCGTCTGTCATTCCAGGGGTACTTTCTTCGCCCCTGCCGACCTCCGCTGGGGGATCAACAACGAACAGTGCAGCTCGGGGAACGTCATATCCCTGTGTCTGGAGTACATCAACCGCTGCAGTCCTTTCTTCATCTGCCTCCTCGGCGAGCGCTATGGCACGCATCGGCCCGATGACGCGCCTCTCCTTCCGTCATCGCTGGAGAAACTTCCTCGTAACATGTCCTGGCTGGATAGGAATTATCTGATCGCTGCAAGCAAGGGACATGAATGGATCATGCAGGAGGCCTATCAGTATTGCAGTGTCACGGAGCTAGAGATCATCCAGGCGGCCATCTTGAATGACAACACTTACTGCAGGTTCTATGTCAGAGATGTCAGGCATATCGAGGACAAGTTTCTGGAGTTACCAGAAAAGGAAAGGGAGGAAAAACTAAAGGTAAGTCTTCCATGACTTTGCATGAAGCATGAATTAACATTTATAATGAATTTGAGTGTTTGTGCTCTGCAAACATGCTCTTTGTACCTACATATATACTTAAGAACACTTACAGTGTACATATACATTTATCAATCATAATCATGTTCTGCAGTGGTTTTATGGGTTAATTAGCGGTATGACTCAGTTGCTGTGTTAGAAACGCATGATGATATTTGATCAGAGAACTGCCGTGATATTTTGATAAATACAGGTAGACTTTAAACCTCTTCAGAATGAATAGAGTAAAATTATTGAGGGTACAAAGAAGATAAGAGATGCATTATTACTTTAAAGTTGTGTACATACTGCCTAGCTGTCAGATTTTTGTCTCCTTTCATTTCTTAATTGTGATTACTCTAAATGTTTGATAGGTTTGATATTGTTATGAAAGTAGTTGAATTATTCTATAAAATTTGTCTTTGAATATAATTCAAGACAAAGTGACAAACCTGGGAGTTTTGAAGAAATTAATTAACCTCATGTATTTAAAAGGGAGGAAATAAACAATGAATTTGAATAAAAGTTTTATTCAGCCCGCAATATGAAAAATTAAAGTTTAACAATATTTATAGTATATAATCATAAATAGAGCTGCAATGATTTCAGAGGAATTCAAAATATGTATCCAAATATGTACAATAGACCTTTTAACCTTGAATTCTTTAATCCTTTTAAAAGATTTTTCTACATTAATTAGCTTAAAAGTTTATACAGTTTTTATACTATCCTTGATGCTCATGCCAAATTGTCTGGAATACTGCCAACGACATGACAAAATGCTGTACCCAAAAATGAAATATCTGAAAAGACTGAAATTGAATATACTTCATAGTACTGTATGTCACATTGTAAGTGCATATTTTAGAATACTTTACTTTAAATTAAAACACATGTTCATTATAGATCCTGCTGACCCATTTTTATAGATAAGAGATATAAACACTTTTTGTTAATCTTCCATTGCACCACTTCCTGAATATCTCATGAAAATTACTGGATGTTTTGCCGTACATACTGTACATGTGTACCCAATGAGGGTTACCGCCTATGGTGCAATACACAAATCTCTGGCAGTGTGTTGATATGAACTTCTAATGTAAATCATTTACATAATACATACTGGAAAGATTCTATTCATAAGATATTATGTCTATTGATCTAGTAGCCCCATTGTACATGAATGTGGATTCCTCACACTTGGCCTATTGTGATATTTACATTGCATTGAATTGAATTGAATGTTTTTCCACATAGGGCACATTAAGCACGTACACCATAAGTACTAAATGAACAGAAAACATGAAAATTGAAAAACAAAATTCCAGATAATCTAATATTTTCATCAAGTTTCATAACAAAATCAATTGGAGAACAGGATCATTTTTCTGGCTGTAACTGACTACATGTAACTGCCCTGATAAAAGAATAAATTACCTACCAGTACATGTAGCTGATACATTTGATTTACAAATATTTTACTTTTTTTAACTCACACTTATGATTACAAGACAATGTGCTCATTTATTTTATTGTGGTCTTAGGTTGCGTTTATCTAGCAAATTTTTGGCTAGAATCAGGTTTCTCAAACGTCTTTCAGGCAAATTTAGAAGTAGATAAACGCAAAGCCTTTTTCAAACGTCTTTAGATATGGGCATATCAAAAGACGCAAAAAGGTGCGTTTTGTATGTGACATACAGCCAGAATCACGTTTCTGAGAGATCGATAAACGCAAAGCTGTTTTGTACCTCACATACAAATAGGACCACACAGGTGTTGTGTACAAGCATGTGTGTGAATTTGACCTCCGAGAAACTGTCTGCTTCCCGGGTCAAAACAGCTGGGCAGACACAAGGCCTTTATTTTGAATCGTGAAGAGTAGATAAACGCGACATCCCGCAAATCACGATCGTATAGTGGGGTATGATAGTGGGGTTCGATAGTGGGGTACGATATGTACATATCTAGTGGCAAGCCTAGATAAACGCGCTCTTAGTCTGCAGAACTGGGTTTTGGTTTCATAATGTTCAGGAGGTCTCTTTTGCAGGAGATGAGTTTTGTTGTTTGTTGCCCGTCTGTTGCTCCTAGCAAGGCAATAACTCTTCCGTCAATTGTCCAGATGACGTTTTGACAGATTTTCTGAGAAGATCAACAGTACATTTTTGAAAGAAAAAGATGAAATTTAGAGTTAATCATTAATCTGCAGAGGTTTTCTCTATATGATTGGTTACTTATTAGCTTCTTGATTTACATTTAGGATGCCTCAGCCATAGATAAATATAATTCTCTCAAAGTTTGTTTTTTCAGTCAATGCAAAATTGGTCATCACTTTTTCAGAATAGGAAATCAACCTGGATTTCTTGTTAAGTGTTTCTGGTAGTGGATCCTCTTGTAGGTTTTTGTAATTGGACCTTGAATTGATTCTTCTTAAACTTAAATTATGATGAAAACATACTGATTAAATTTGGGTTTTAAGAACCAAAATATCTCAACACATTCAATGGCTTTTCTTCCCTAGCATCATGAGCATCATACATATAAGGAAGTGAACTGCTGACCTTTGTATTTACTTAATGTTTTGTTTAATATTTAATCTGTTTGATCATTTTTTTTCTCTCTTTCTCTCTCTTTCTCTCTATCTCTCTCTCTCCCTCCCCCTCTCTCTCTCTCTCTCTCTCTCCCTCTCTCTCCCTCCCTCTCCCTACCTACCTCCCTCCCTCCCTCCCTCCCTCCCTCCCTTCCTCCCTCCCTCCCTCTCTCCCTCTCTCCCTCCCTCCCTCCCTCCCTCCCTCTCTCCCTCTCTCTGTTAATTTTGATACACAGATGTACATGGCGGAGGACGAGGAGACAGAAATGAGAGTAACGGCTCTAAAACAGAAGCTCATCAACAAGGGTTTGAAGATCCAGTTCTTTCGTACTCCCGAAGAGCTTGGTCAGAAGGTACTAGATGACTGGATGGAAATCATTAATGAACTCTACCCTCCTCTAGATGATTTACTGGGTGATGTCGGTAAGTTTCATATCTAATGGAGGGCCTGCAAACTTTGTGCATTTCAATTCTCATTTAAATAGTCGGTGTTTAAGCTTATATTAAATTGCAGAAAGCAAGTAAATTTGTATGTTTTTTTTTTGCAGAGTGAGTAACTATGTGACATAGACTGTACAGTGCACATGTACATGTGTATGCATTGATTTCAGATCTGAGGAACAAAGTACAGTCAAACCTGTCTATAGCGACCGCCCAAGGGAAACAAAAAATGTGGTCTTTGTAGACAGGTGGTCTTTGTAGACAGGTTCCTTTAGTACATGTTTAACTGAGAAGCCATTTTCAAGGGAAACTTAAAAAATGTGGTCTTTGTAGACAGGTGGCAACTAAAGCAGGTTTGACTGTAATTACAAGGAAAAAGTTAATTGTTTTGAATGTGCGGGGGGGGGGGGGGGGGTGATTACACTATGAAATGGCTCTATTTCCTAGGTTAAAAATCAGTTGTAAACTGTAGATTGTACATGTTGCGTAATCTTGGTGTTACCATGTTCTGTGACCATCTTGTACCAACAAAAATCAAGAGATTGTACCAATCTAATTCTCTCTTACGAAATGGAAGCTTGGAAAGAAGTTTTTTTTTTAAATAGTTTAAAAAAAAAAAAAAAAAATCAAGAATATACTTTGTACTCATTTTCTTCTTTCCTTTGCTCTTTGAGCATTTGATTTCAAGTGGATTTGGCGCCTTACAAATCTCATATACTGTATATATCATTATCATTATTATTGTTGTTGTTTTTGTTGCTGTTATTTTATGATCATTATCATTACAATTATTATCATCATCATTTTCATTATCATTATCATCATCATCATCATCATTATTATTATTTGTGTTCCTCTGTCTCTGTTTCAGACGGAGAGCAGTTCCGGGAGTGGGCAGCCCACGAGGCGTATGCAGAGACCCGACGTCGAGTGTTTGTGCTGACCCCTGAGATACAGAAGCTTTTCACCAAGATGACCGATCACTGTGAGGAATGGATGGATCCTACCACACCTATAACAGCTCAGAAGGTCGATGAATGGGTCGTAGTCAAAGGAAAGAAGAAGAAAATGTAAGTCAGATATACTCGTTCCTTTTACTTCTCTTGAAATGGTTGTATTACGCATGCTGTGACAAAGATTGCAAAGTGGTAAAAGTTTTCAATAATCAGTTCCTAATTTCCCTGGGCCCAACATTATGTAACTCTAATCCTAAACCTATGTTAAACCCAATCAGAACCTTATTACCTTATACTTGTATCTTTGATGATGTAAGGCCAACTAATGTCCCAGAAGTAAATAGTGGATCAACCTTGAAAAAGTTGTGTGTAGTTAAATAAAAAAAACAGATTTTATGCACAATTCAACCCTGAAGGAGACTTTCAAAGGGTATAGTGTACCTGTTATGATCGTTATCATTATTGGTCAACTACTTCGAAGATCAAGATACATCGGTAGGCGCATTTATACTGTCAAATACCTTATTTTCCTAAAATTGCGTTTCGCGCACCCGTTTACACTTGTGCTGAAACATCACCGACTGAAAAGCTCAGTGATGTTTTGGCGTGTTTCAGTTGGTAATGCGCATGCGCGGCTGTGGCTGCTGCAGTCCAGTGAACTTTTTGTTTCTTTCGTTATATCATCTTTTTCTACCATTCCTTATGTTATTCTTTGTTTTTCCATCTTTCATCTTCTCTTCTATCTTTCCATTATCTATTCTTTATCATTTTTTCTTTTTGTCTTTCCTTATGTTATTCTTTATTTCTTCCTTCTATCACCTTCTCTTTCTGTCTTTCATTATGGTATTCTTTGTTTCTTACTTCTATCACTTTCTATCACTTTCTCTTTCTGTCTTTCCTTATGTTATTCCTTGTGTTATTCTTTGTTTCTTCCTTCTATCACTTTATCTCATGGTATTCTATGTTTTTATCATTCTATCACTTTCTCTTTCTGCCTTTCCTTTCTTTGTTTTTTCCTTCTATCACCTTCTCTTATGTTATTCTTTGTTTTTGTTATCATTCTATCACTTTCTCTTTCTGTCTTTCCTTATGTTATTCTCTGTTTCTTCCTTCTATCAGTTTCTCTTTCTGTCTTTCCTTATGTTATTCTTTGTTTCTTCCTTCTATCACCTTCTCTTATGTTATTCTTTGTATTTATCATTCTATCACTTTCTCTTTCTGCCTTTCCTCATGTTATTCCTCGTTTCTTCCTTCTATCTCTTTCTATCACTTTCTCTTTCTGTCTTTCCTTATGTTATTCCTTATGTTATTCTTTGTTTCTTCCTTCTATAACCTTCTCTTATGTTCTTCTTTGTTTTTTATCATTCTATCACTTTCTCTCTCTGTCTTTCCTTATGTTTTTCTTTTTTTCTTCGTTCTATCACTTTCTCTATCTGTCTTTCCTTATGTTATTCTTTGTTTCTTCCTTCTATCTCTTTCTATCACTTTCTCTTTCTGTCTTTCCTTATGTTATTCTTTATTTCTTCCTTCTATCACCTTCTCTTATGTTATTCTTTGTTTTTTATCATGCTATCACTTTCTCTTTCTGTCTTTTCTTATGTTATTCTTTTTTCTTCCTTCTATCACCTCCTCTTAAGTTATTCTTTGTATTTATCGTTCTATCATTTTCTTCAAGAACGACATCTAGCTCCGCTCCTAAAGTTACGTGACCCAACATCGCGATGTTACAACTGCGAGCGTTTATACTTGCAAACACGCCAAAACACGCCAAAAGATCACACTTCGATTTGGAATGTTTTGGGCTTGGCATGTCTGCCGGTAAAGCGTAGTTACCCTTGGTAACATCGCGGTCAGGCTCCGGTTTGGCATTTTTTTGGCGTGTTTGGATGACAGTGTAAATGCCCCTAATCTTGATCTAAGGAGACATGAACGAATGATTATCGTCATTAAGATTGGCATTTTCAGTTTTGTTGTCATTTTGTGATCTATTTTTTTTCAATGATACCCAGGGAAAATCTCCCAGGATCCAAGTCCATTGTGACCCTAATAGGGGAGAGAGGATGCGGGAAGACATCTTTGGTTGCCAATTGGGTCAAGCAGTTCCAAGCATCGCACCCAGACGTCAAGGTCCTGGCCCACTACGTTGGCTCCAGCGCCTTGAGTACTGACATCTGTAGCTTCCTCCGGAGAGTGACCTTTGAACTTAGAGGAGAGTTTGGAGGTATGTTTGTAAGGTGTCTTGCCTAGTAGATGAACTCATTCTTAGCCCTGTGATCATGACCCTTGACCTCTTGTCCTTTAGAGATCTCATAAATGTTTCAATGTTTATGCAGACAGGTAGCAAACATAAACAATAACAATCTTGAGAGAGAGGAATTGATATACCTTAATTTTCTTCTTGGTAGTGGACCGCAATAAGTACACAAAAGTTATATTACTTAGACAAAAGGTGCACTTGAAGGGGTATATATTTCTTGAATTTAAATAGAATATAACTTTGCATTGCAGCACAGTGCACATCTGTTAAAAACAGTGTTCTGCCACTAGCTGTAAAATGCTGGCTAGTGCACTTTTGTTTTAATACTAGAATTTATTACCCACAAAAATATTATCAGGCAAAACTTGCATGAAGCTCCAACAATCGTAGCAAATGCATCAGGAAATGGAAGAGTTCTATGTCCTATTTCTAACAAGTTTGTCCAGTATATATATCAGGGAATAATTTTCCTGGTATCGCATCGCAATTTGCTATGCATTTTTGCAAGACTGCTATACAAAATATCTTTTGTGTAGCAGTTTTCTTCCATAGAAATGTACAGAATTTCATTTGAAATATTTATCCATGAGCTGAAATTGCTAATCAAAAAATTTGAGGAAAATTATTCCCTGAATATAGCATGGCTGTTTACAGGAAGCAGGCTGCCACTCTGGAAGTAATCATTGTAAGGATAATCGGTTTCTGATGCTAATGATGTATTTGGGCTATGGAAAGTCTGTTAACCTTTGCTTCTGGAAATATCTGTCTAATGGCAGAGAAATGCCTTCTGTGACAAATTGAATCAAGAAATGTCTGGGGGGAAAATGCTATGATTTCTCTTTTAATTACTGCCAAATGAAAAGACAACCTACAAAAAGAAGAAGAAAAAAGGTTCTAATATTTCCCAAAGCACTATTACTGGGGTCATGTGGCCCTTTCTGGCTGTGTTTGTTAACAAAGTGAAATAAAGGAGCCATAATTATTGTTCATCTCTTACAATACACTAAAAGGTGACTGCTTTGCATTAAACTATCTACTATGTCTGTTAAGGCAATTTGGATTAGATATTTGCTAAATCCATTCATTTAAAACATGTTGATCAGTACTTTTAAACTGAAGTTCACGTTCTCTTCAAATATAACTTCCCTTGCTGTTTCAGGTGACAGTCCAGCCGAGAGTAATGGTGATTCTGAGGAGCTGTCTAACTTTCATCGCATCTGTGAGGCGTTTGTAGCAGCCGTCGCTATGGGTCCTTGTGTGTTGGTCCTGGATGCTGTGGATGAGCTCGGCAGCACGATGGGAATGGGGGTCCATCAGGTAACTATGGCTACGACCTAATGTGACCTTCATCAATTGAACATTGTGAAATCTGTTCTTATACAGTGTATTCTGAACTCCATTGTTCGTTTGTTCAACCATTGTGCTCAGTTGATTGCAAGCTGAGTTACATTGAAAAGAATTATGGGAGGAGAGAGTGATTCAGCTGTGGGAAGCTCCAACAGAGTTCTGAAAGAATATAGAGAACAAACAAAGGAAATGCTGTTTGGGCATTCCTTTTTTCCTGTAGAATATCTAAAAAGAGAACCTGTAAGCACAAACGCAATTTTTTTTTAAATTGGATATTGAGAACTATTAAATCTTGTCTGTGGGCAACCCAAAGGTTGCTTATCTGATAACAAGAAACCTATGACCTTTTGATGTTGATGTTTTACTTCCAGGTCAAAGAAATGAAATGGCTGCCTGCTGTCCTCCCACCCCATTGCAAGATCATCATCAGCAGTGTCCGCTCCGACCTCACGTACAAGTCGCTGATGAACAGACGTGACTGCGAGACTCTCTCCGTCCCTCTCTTTGAGAGCACCGCCGACAAGGGTGCGGTCATCGAGCGCCATCTTGCCATGCATTGCAAATGCCTGGATGCTAGCCACCTCCGTACGATCGTCAACTGTAAGCTCAGCTCGCGACCTCTCTTCCTCACGGTGCTGGCAAACGAGCTGCGGGTATGTGGGACGTTTGACAACCTTCCAGATCTACTGAAGCGATATGTCAAGGCTCCCTCGTTCAGGGACCTGTGGAAGTCCATTATATCTCGCTGGACCAAGGAATATGGGTGGAGTACAGAGGGAAGGCTCTCTGCTTCCATGTCTAATTTCGGACAGATCGATCGTAAGAACAACATTTTTTTATTTTTTTTTATCAATGCTCTTTTCGCTTTATGAAAAATGTTTTGTGATATGTACAAATATTTAGCATAAGAATTGTTAGGGAAGGTTAAAATAGCTGTCCTGTGATATTTGTGGAATGTTCCAATTAAAAACTCTTTCCTGATCTAGCAAACTGTTTCCTTTGCTCTTTAAAAGCAGTAGAAAGGCTGTATCGGTGTAGTACATATTGTCAATACATACCATATGATAGCTAGAGGTACAAGATATTTTTTTAACCTTTGCACAGTAGAAGGAAAAAATATATTTATTTGGTATATAGTTTTTTACTCTTAGATTACAGGGAAGATAATCTTTCTTTTGCATTATCTAATTCTTGCTGTATATACTTGTACAATGTAATTAGTAGACTGATTAGCATAATTAGTGATGAAATTAAGAAAGAGAATAAAGAAAGAGTCTTAAAAGAGTGACATAAGGGAAAAAAAATCATTTTACCGCTATGAGAATGTGTTAGATTTGAGATTGGCCTCTAAATGACTCACATCCATCGCGTATGATACAGCTTTCACTGGATGGGTAGCAGAGACTCTTCGCCTCCTGGCGTGCTCTCGTCACGGACTCAGCGAGACGGACATCCTCTCCCTCCTGAAGCACATGGGATACAAAGGTCAATCAGGGGTCACCAGCTTTGACTTTGCCCTCTTCAGGTCGGCCGCCTTTGATGCTCTGGTGGAGCGGCCCGGAGGACTCTTCGGGTTCTTCCATCAAGACCTGAGGGATGCGGTCCTCAATTCTCTGCTCGGTAAGTGATTAAAGAGAAGGTTGAGTTCTGGAAAGAGGTGAAAAATAATTTGTGATTGTTATCATTGTATTTTGCAAGTGTGGAAGAACATCAGATAAAAA
Organism: Strongylocentrotus droebachiensis; assembly: GCA_035222895.1. Taxonomy (NCBI): domain Eukaryota; kingdom Metazoa; phylum Echinodermata; class Echinoidea; order Camarodonta; family Strongylocentrotidae; genus Strongylocentrotus; species Strongylocentrotus droebachiensis. Next base: position 21,126 of record JAVYIG010014384.1, read on the forward strand.
ATATTCCCTGAAAAGTATGGCTCTTCAAATGCCTTAATATTCTAAATAATTATGTAACATCATACAAATCGGGACATATTTTTATGTCACATGTTTGTGTAGTCCCATGTACATCTTTCTGTGTACTGTGCTTGTAACTTTACCGAGACTGGGCCAAATTTGTTATCATTTTGATGATTCCAGAACCTTGCAGTACACACCAATACTTATATGCTAGATGATCAACCTTTTCTGATCAAATCTTTAAGTTGGTTCTCTTGTCCTTGTTGTACGGCGATGTTTGAATACAGCCTCTTGCAGACATTAAATGTTGCCTATGTCTGCAAAATTGCACTTGAGATAATGTGTGTCAAAAATCTTAGAAGTCATAGGTTCCATATTTTTGTCGTGAAATTGAACAACTTCTATTGTTTTCCTACGGACGATGTGTATTGAATACAATTTGAAATGTAATGGCTACTTTCATTGCATGAAAAACTTGTGTCCATTGCTTATACTCTAGGATGAATCTGTATGTTGTCTTTACCTCTGTATACCATTGCCCTTATCACGACTTATCACGATCCTAGGCCTGCAAAATGCATACCTGTAAGGCCCCCCCCCCCCTCTTTTTGTATACATTCAATGACATTGGTATACATTCTCCTGAATATATATTTTTTGAAAGACACTCCCTGCGTTAAATATTTATCTCAACAGCATTAATAATAATAATAATAATAATAATATTTAGCTTTTATATAGCGCTTAATACAAATGTCTCTAAGCGCTTTACAAATATACCATTACCCCGGTCATTGGATTCAGTGCTTGCCCGCACACACTGTGTGCACAATCTCCACTCCCTGGGGAGCATTCCAGCCAGGCGTTACTTCACGCTCAAAACTGTTTGACCAACAATGACGGTTGCATCCTACCGGGTACCCATTTAACACCTGGGTGGAGAGTAGCAAGTGCAGGTGAATATCTTGCCGAAGGATATTAGTGTCGTGTCAGGATTCGAACCCTCGACCTTCGCATCCCCAGTCAAACGCCTTAAACCACTCGACCACGACACTCCCAACTTACTGTATTATTCTTTCCAACCAGGTGTCATCTCAGGACTGACAAATGACCAGACCTCGTCTTCAGAGGTCTGGTTTCTTGCCTCAGATATTGAATGGTCAGATATTTATCTCGATCAAAATTAACAGCTTACTGTCACATTCTTTCCAACCAGGTGTCATCCCAGGACTGACCAATGACCAGACCTCGTCATCAGGGGTCGGTTTCTTGCCTCAGATGTTGAACGGTCAGATGCAGCAGTGCCATGAGCACCTAGCGGACTACTTCCTTCACCAACCCTCCTCCAGAAGAAGAGTGGAGGAGCTACCCTACCATCTAGACCGATGCGGAGATGTCAGCGGGCTCAACAAAGTCGTCACCAATCCTGAGTAAGTAATCATTCGTTCGTTCGTGTCTCCTTAGTTCAAGATAGTTATGTAAAGTTCCTTAATTAAGTTAAATTAAATTAAGTTCTTCCATCGCCCAATTGCTGCGATGGCGGTCTTATTAACAAGGGCCAGGTCTTCATCTGTGCAAACCGTTCTGCCTCACTGCAAGATTTGGTCCATTGTCTGAGTCTCTCTGCAGTCGCAGAGAGTATCTTCTTCATGGGCAATGATAGTCAAAGTCTGGAGTGAGGGGGGTGTAGGCTAGCTAGTCTAGTGGTTGCTGGAGTCTAGCCTATTGCTTTTTAGATCCTGGAACCAGGCGGTCTCGACGTTAAACAGCATCGGATGAGATCCTTTGTGAAAGACAGTCATCCTGCATGACTGACAGATGTTGGTCTCATGGTTTGCTTCTACATGCATGTCAACACATTTGTAGGATCCTTGATAGAGTGGCACAGCACTTTTTTCTCCATGTGCCTCTAATAACCCATGTGTTCATATAGATTGAGTTATTTTGGGGGATTTTTTTCATTATTTTTTTATAGCTTTAAATGTTTTGTGTTAGTAGTGAAGCTCAGGCCAGAGTAATGATTTCCTCCCAAAAGACATAGAAACATTAATTTGTTTATGTACTCCTATGTCAAAATCTGATTATCATACATTTGAATCTATACATCAGGGCCCTGTCTTACAAAGAGTTGCGCAAGTCCTCCAATCAATCGCAAGTTTGCAGTCTCCTATCTCTTATGTACATACTTGCGATTGATATCAATCGCAAATAAGTTGCAATCTCTTTGTAATACGGGGCCCTGATATGTCATTATCTATGTGATCTACATTGTCTCTCTTTACCAGGATAGATACGTTCATGTTTAAAAGGAAGAATCACCTTGAGTGCTTTAGCACAGTTCATTGAAACCCTGATGAACTTTGGCTTGTTAATACTCAGCACTCTGTGTTCCCTACAAAGTGGATAAATCCAACGATGATTACCGTTTTTGTCATTATCTATGTGATCTACGTTGTCTCTCTTCACCCGGAGAGCGCATAGTGGATCGTCATCGATGATTATTATTATTATTATTATCCTGCAGTACATTCCTGGCCATGCAGGCCGACACCTCCCAGAACATCGCCCTGAAGCTTGATCTCCTCCGCTACTGCAATCGTCTCTCGAAGGAGAACTTCAGCATCACCACCTCGCTCACCAAGATGGTTTCCCAAGCCGTCAGCAAGGAGGACAACCCCAACCAGGTGAAGAGTGCCTCCAAGGTGTCCTTTGCTGATGACGTGGGTGAGATGGTGATGAGATCGGCTACCAGGATGGACTGGGGGCTGCCTGGGTTCAAGAAGAAGCTTGTGAAGAAGAATGACAGCATCGGTGTGGAGAGTGGTAGGTTCCCATGGTTTCTCACATCATAAACTTGAGGGGTCAGTGACACAAAGACGTAACTCAATTTGGGCCATTTTGAGAAAAAGTGGCTTATGTGTCACTGAGCACTTGGGCCTTAAGGAGTTAAGTCTACCGGTATGTTTCACTAGCCATTGACTTCAATGGGGTGTTGGGTGGAGTTGAGTCTTTGTGTTTCCTGGAAAGCCCACATTTTTCTTAACATTTTGATATCAAATACTCATTTTGGCAAAGTATGGAGTTACGTCTTTGTGTCACTGAACTCTCAAACTGTGCTTGGACCGTATGAGATGAAAAGCACTTGTCTGTATTCAATTGCATTACAGTATGGTGATGAACATTTTATAAAGTTATGCAACTTTCATTATGAACTTCAAAATTTGTTTCTTTCTCTATGGCATATTGTTTCTTCTTAATATTAAGTAGCAAAAATGTAATGGTAGATGGACAAAGGAAAACATGAAGATATCTTTACTGGAAAGCAATATCGTGGAAATATGTCATGTTGGTGTGTTTTTTGCATCATGACATGTTAAAGTCTTTTGTTGTAATCCTTCATAAAATACGACCTTTTCTTTAAGATTAGTTGATAACCTATGTAATCATTACATTGATGTTGGTTGATTTATTTTGATTGTCATATATTTCTTTCCATCTGATTCTCTTGTTCAGTCAACTTTAGCAGCCAGCTCTCCAATCCTGCGATAGATCTGACAGGTGGAGGGAAGCGAGCTGGTCCTTCTAGCATCTCCTTTGGGTCCAGAGGCCATCCTAGTACCTTCAGTGACTTTGAAAGCATAGGAAGCAGGAACACTGTAGAAAAATCTACGCTCGAGAGTGGGGGTGAGGAGGGGTATATCCCAGGGGCGGATCTGACCTTGAGTCGAGCCACAGGGACTGACCTTGATAGCATCGCTGGTGGGGATGAGGCTGGACCATCACCACCACCACCACCACCACCACCACCACCACCACCACCACCACCCCTTCCTCCTCTTTCACTCGGTGCGTTCAGTGGCATGGATGGTGGCAGCGGTGGGATCGATAGCAGGATAAGTGGCGTTGAAAGCAGGAGAAGTGGGTTGGAGAGCGGGAGAAGCGAGATGAGCATGGGTGGACAGTCTCGTCCGGACAGTCGGGTCGAGGAAGTGATCGTCAAAGAAGAATTCACAGCATTGTCATCAGCTTGCCCTGGAGATATGTCATCTCGTGGAAGCAACTTCAGTGATGCGAGGAGTCAGAAAGGAAGCATATTGGATGAATCGGAGACGGCGATGAGTGATGGGAGAGGAGAGAGCCGAGTGGGAAGCAGCATCCCGGAGGGTTCTGAGCTCTCAAGGAGCCTAGCTAGCTTTGCTCCTGGAGAACAAGATATGCTGGATGACTTGGTTAACTCCCTCGGAGATGCTTTTGAAATATCAAGCGACAAAGAGGAGACTCAAGACGAGGAAATGATAGATTTTGACAAGGAAGTAGATGAGGAAAGTGAGACGGAGGGAGAAGTGCTGGATGAAAACAGGATACGGTGTAAAAGTGCACTTCTCGCGATGCATGTTGGGAAGTTTCTAGCTGAGAAATCTGCGTTTGATCAATCTGAAGAGATGTTGATGCTGGCTTATGACAGGATTATAGATGTAAGTTAAAGCGGGACTGCATTACTTGTAGCTACTTGCGCCCTCTATATAGTAAACAATGCCTAAGTGGTAACCGTTGGTCCCCCATGATCCCCTTTTTCTTATGTTAAATGAGAGCTGATTTGATAAGATAACCTCCTGTCAGTGACCTTGCAGGGAGGTCTAATTCCTCCTGGCCAAACTAGCGTTAAATGGAAGTCCACTCTTGACTTGGTTCTCATTCAAAAACCTGAACTACTGATCTATAAAAAAAAATCTTTTGACTTATCACTGAGGTGCCATTCTTTAATGATAGTTCACTGCCTATGTGACCACTTTGTAACACACATAATTTAAGATTCTTTTTTTTAAAGGTGGCCGTCTTTTACTTAAAAATCAATCGCAGCAGAATATTGCTGCTATTTTCCTTCTGTTTTTAAGTAAGAAATATATAAACCTTGATTTATTACAATGCTTTTTAAAAATGTTACTTTGTGCATATTTTTGTTGAAGCAGCATTGAAAAACTACTACAACCTGATGGTTTCAGTAGAATATCTTGTCTTGTCTTATTACACCCCAGAACAATTTGTTTTGTTTGTTGAATTTCTGGGCTGGCTGATGGATACATATTAATACCTTGTTGCTACATTTTCCTGTCTCTTTCTAGATGTTCCCATTGACGTACAAAGAACAGCTGCTGTTTGTCGAGGTACAGGAGAGCATCGGGGATAGACACCTCTTCCAACTGCGTAAGGACGAAGCAAAGCGCTTCTTTGGCAAGGCTCTCAACACGCTGGAGCATATCATAGAAGAAGAGACTTATGACAACATCAAGCCACTCCTGGAAACGAAAGGTAGAAACATCTAAAATTCTTTCACCTTAAAAGAGCTTCTTGGAAAATATTGTCAGTAAAGTTTCAAATGATTAGAATTTTCATACATCAGGCACTGAAGATTGTGCCTGGTGCATTAAAGGCATCGCTTAAAGGCATCATTCACCAATGTTAAATCTGAGATGCACAGTCCTACGTGCGATCAGTGTTAGTGATATGGTGTAATATCAAAATGATCAAGAAGTGCCTCAAAAAGTAAAAATCTTTGAGTGCCTGGTTTTACCATACTTGTTTTCCCCAATAGACTGTAGTGTAATGAAAAGTTGAAAACCGTTAGGAAAACGCAAAATTTGATTTTGATTTCCAATCATAAATATCTTGATAATCAAACAGGCGATCGGCTTAAAAAAGTCATGGGATTCCTGACTGACCTAAAGGTTTACAAATATCATGCAGCAAATGAATTTTTATTCAAAATCTGAGACAAAGTTACCCAATCCCTTTAAATCTATCCTCACCATGGAAGCCTTCTGAGATTACTATACCGGCCCTCATTATTCTTGTGATTATTTTATTATTCTTGTGATTATTTTATTATTCTCGTGATTATTTTGACTCGTTGATATTAAACAGGACGACTGTTGAACAGGATCGGTAGTATGGCTGTCCATGATAAACGGATAGAGGAAGCGGAAGAGATCTTGATGGAGGCCAGTCAATGCATGAGACAAGCAAACAGTGTGGCAGGCATCGCAACAGCACAGTTCAACCTGGGATTCCTCAAGTATGTTCACGATGTCCTCCTATCCCTTTCATGTACAGTCAAACCTGCTTTAGTGACCACCTGTCTACAAAGACCACATTTTGTGTTTCCCTTGGGTGGTCACTATAGACAGGTTTGACTGTTTAAATATTCAGTGAAACAGGTCTATAAAGACCACCCATGGGAGACAAAAAAAGTGGTCCTTATAGGCAGGTGGTCTTTATGTACAGGTTCCTTTAGTAAATGTTTCAATGAGAAACCATTTTCAAGGGAAACAACAAATGTGCTTGTTGTAGACAGGTGTTCTTGTAGACAGGTGGTCACTAAAGCAGGTTTGATTGTATATATATTCAGTGAAATCTGTCTATAAAGACCACCCATGGAAGACAAGAAAAGTGGTATTTATAACTATAGGCGGGTGGTCTTTATGTACAGGTTCCTTTAGTACATGTTTCAATGAGAAACTATTTTCAAGGGAAACAAAAACATGTGGTCTTTGTAGACAGGTGGCCACTAAAGCAGGTTTGACTGTATATGGAGTTTCTGTTTAAGTACTTTTCATCTATTTTGATGACTTATGGTGTTTCATTCTGTGACTAGATGCAGGGAGACAAAGTCTCTTGATATTATGTTGAAACACATTGGAATTGGTTAGAGCATGCTTTAAATGAATCAGATTTTTTTTTTTCTTTCTCAGAATAGATTTTTTACAATTTTTAATTTTCTACTCAACTGAGATTTTGCATTTTCAAACCAAAATTAAATAGTTGTCAGAAGGAAAACAGCAATCATCACTGTCAGACTTTGACTTTGGGTGTGGCCCAACAGATGGAGATAAAGCTATCCTTCTGCAACATATTGATGTACACATGTTCCATAGGGTACTGCGAGTTGCTAGCAACTTTCACACCCTCCCCTCAAAACAAGATGGTTTAGGACACACAATGTACTTCTGTTCATATCTTAGGATAAAAGTGGATGACTATCGGTCAGCCGAGGCGTGCCTTCTGGAGGCTCTGCAGACTAGGGAGAGGTGGTATGGCTCAGCACACCCACTGGTAGCTGAAGTACTCAATGAATTAGCCGGACTACTATGCAAGTACGATAATGAGATCTGGTGAGTGGAGTAGATGCTCAATATTAAAGGCATCGTTTAACAATATTAAATCTGAGATGCATGGCCCTACTTGTTATCAGTGTCTGTGATATGGTGGAATATTGAAGCCCTAAAAAAATTGCGCTTAAAAATGATCAAGAAGTGCCTCAAAAAGTGAAAATCTTTGAGTGACTGGTTTTACCATATTCGTTTCCCCAATAGACTGTAGTGTAAGGAAAACCGTTAGGAAAACGCAGAATTTGATTTTGATTTCCAATCATAAATATCTTGATAATCAGACAGGCGATCCGCTTGTAAAAGTCATGGGGTTTCTGACTGACCTAAAGGTTTATAATTATCATGAGCTAAATCCAGGATTTTGTTTCAGAATCTAAGACAAAGTTACCCAATCCCTTTAATAAGAAGAATGATAGAGGGAAGGCTCGTTGTGGATATGTAAAGTCAATGCTTCTGGAAAGACCACTCTTCCCTGGGGAGTGTTTCACAAAGACTAAGATCGACTTTAAGTTGGACTTAACTATGGCAGGCCATTCATGCCACTGTTTTCTCTCACAATTTACTGGCATTGGTCTCTCAATGGGCGTACAAATCATGGTCACAAATCTACAGAATTTAATTTTTTTATAGCTCATTATGGAAGGAAAAAATATTATCTTATGATCAAAATGGTGAGAGCGACCAGTGGCATGAATGGCCTGCCATAGTTAGTCCAACTAAAAGTTGATCTTAGTGTTTGTGAAACACTCCCATGGGTCTCTTTGGTTAGGAGGTCTTGGTATAGCCCACACAAGATGTTAAAGTTACCTCACAAACCTATTGTCAGAGGAAACGAACAGAAAATGCAGTTTGTATTCCCAACAAAGTTTTTTAAAACATTCTACAATGTGCATTGTAAACAATGCCATTCATATACCAAATGAGATGATTTTCATTCACTGAGAATTGCTCAAAGAAAGTTTAAAAAGCTGTCTTTTCATGATAGGTGGTCACCAAGCCAATTTCCTCTACATTATGACTGTATCATTGACTGTATCATTGAGTGTATTGTACTCGAACAGCAAAGAAGTACTTGTACTGTATATGCAGAGCATTTGTCAGTCTAATAGTCATACTTCCCAATCAGAATTCTCTTCTTTCAGTTATATCATAACTGATGTATCATAAATATTTATTTATTTATACAGCTATGACAGAATGAAGGCAGAAGCATATTACAGGAGAGCTTTGAAGATTCGTCAAGAGGCCCTTGGGAAGGACCATCTTCTTGTAGCAACTACTTTGTTTCATTTAGGTGAGAAGAACAGGTCTATTCAGATTTTGAGATCATTCATTTATTTGATAACGAGTTATAAATTGTCTTGCATTTTTTTGATAACTATCTAATGGTAGTAATTTTTAAAGGTAAAGACCGGTAGTGGTAAAATTGCGGTTCAAGGGTTTTGGGTGCAAAATATCCATTCCATATTGTTTAAATATTGCCTTCAGAGGTTTAGATGGCGATACTTCAACCTAAATTCGCAAAAAAATGAAATATATGCCCAAATGTTCAATGTTGCAGTGCCTTCGCGATATAATTCCAGGTCGGAACGATATGATATATATATCAATTAGTAGGCAGTTTCCCGGCAAAATTTGTATCATCACGTATTAGTCAAAACATATTCTTTCACATGATTTGTAATAAGAGCTTCCATTTCATTTTTTGAGAGGGGGGCGTTTCCAAAACTGGTCTATACCTTTAAGGGTATCTTGATTTGAAAAATCTGTTATAAGCTAAAGAGGCTGATACTGATCATTGGAATTCCTTTCTTCATTTGTAGGGAGACTACTGAAGAATGATGGGAGTTTCCAGAGCAAGAAGGAAGCCATGGAGCTGATGAGCAGAGCACTTGATATCCGCACCACCAAATTTGGAGCTCACCACAAACTCACCCACGCCATCCGCAACACTGTCAAGGGTCTGCGGAAGGAGCTGGATAGAGGAGACTATGACCGCGCTCCAGTCAAGCCTCCGGATAAGAGAACAAAGGGTAATCCCAGGAGCAACCTCAGCTGGAGGGAGCAAGATCTGCTAAGTGCTGGAGGGAGGAGTGGCTCACCAAGCCGCAGGGGTTCCAGCTTCAGCGGACGCAACAGCCCAAGAAGCATCGACAGGAGTCCATCCCCACGGCCGGGTAGTCGGTACGGGGGAAGTGTCAGGCATGGGAGTGTGCAGTACAGCACGGGAGGGAGAGGAGATGGACAAGGTATCCGGAGAGATAGAGCTCAGAGCTGTCAACATCTGAAATACAACGGAAGCTCTCGTTCAGCTTCACCTCAAAATCAAACTAGATCCTCAACAAACAGGACAGCGCATTCGGCTGCACCCGGAACTCATCAGAAAGACTATAGACCGTCAAGTTCATCTTCATCGTCATCCTCCTCTTCCAACAAGGAACCTACCTTGAAAGCCAAGTACCTGTACAGTGGTCCCCCTGATACCAGAGAGGACGGTGTGTCCTTTCAAGAGGGCCACACTGTACTCGGGAGCAGCGAAATGGGTGATGAAACAAGTAACAATGGCAGCAGAGAGAAGAGCAATCAAAGACAAGTGAATGGACGTTCTTACTCGTCTGTCAGTAGCTCTACATGGACCAGAGTGGGACCTAAGAGTTCAGTCAGTGAAATGTCCAGCGGCAGTCACAGACGCGACGTTCCATCTGCGTATGACAGTAACATCCAAGGACCAAACAGTCATATCGTTTCACTTCTTGGGGAACCGTCGGGTCCTCGTTCAAACACTGTGGAGCCCCTGCATGATGCTGCGTGGTATCATGGGAAGGGTAGGTACCCCAAGGACCAATCAGACTTCTATCCGCCTCGAAGACAACAGCAACGGCCGAACAGCCACAAACTGCCACTGCTCAATCCTACCAGCCAGATTAGAAAATAATTATGAAAAAAAAAAAAAATCAGGATTTACACGAAAATAGTAAAGCAACTTGGTGCTTTGTAGTTTGCCACATTTGATTTGTGAAAGATTAAACAGGGGGGCGTTTCACAAAACTTGTCATTAGTGACAAATGACAGTTTTTGTTATAAGCTACTGAAATCCTTGCTTCTGATTGGTTATCAGCAAATTTGTCATTGATTTTTGTTATTTGTCATTGAAAAAAGGCTTTTTGAAACGCCCCCCAGATGTGATTGTATACTGAAGGGATTGTACATTATTTTGAACTTTGTTATGCCAAAATTAGTTTGGAATGAAAGATAATATGAATATGAAGGATATACATTAGTATTTATTTTACAAGCAATTATATTGCTTCATCTAGAAAACTATTCCTAGGCACAGTATTGTTTTATCCGGACTGTAGCTGACCGAGGAAATATCAAGAAAGGACTTTGCAGAGCCCTTACCCTTTCCAGCCTTGTTATGATTTGTCTTGCCCTAATTAATTTGAAAGCCATTCCCTTTGATGCTGGAAAGTGAAACCAAAGTGTCATTCATGTATAGCATTTAAAACTTTGAAATAGTATTTTGGAAAGAAGAGATGCTCCATAAGAAAACAGCCAATATACTTTTTGTGTCGGAGAAAAATTAAAACAAAAATTGGGTCTGTATAACTCCCGCAATAATTCTTCATAAATTTTTAACAATGTCAAGCAGCTGAAAATAATGAAGTGTCTTTTGATATAATTGATAACAAGTTCTGTATTACATAAATTGATGTCTCTGTTTTGCTTTGTGACAAAGAGAAAGCAATCAGTTCTCAGGAATTTATGTGAAATTTTAGTTGCCATCATAATCAAGGAATTGTTATATCAGAAATATGGATTTCTATGAAATATCTTTGTTTTGTGGAAGATGTTTTTTTTTAATTGTAGAATTGAAATGCTGGATCAAATATATGAAATTCAGGTATGAATATGTAAAAAGTTTATATGATATTTTCTAAAAAATCAAGCTATATACACATTTACTGTATATAGATGATCAAGCAAAATTGCCAAAATGCAAGATTTCTATGCACATTATTTTTGTACACTTTTTATAAACACTGTGTTAATTTGTTCACGTGATTGCAGTGTGTTTGTCTGAAATAGGAGAGTAAATATAGTTTTAATATATTTAAGCTGTGTGAATATACTAACCATGGTAGTCTCTAATTAGATTATGCTGCTAAATTATACCAAGAACAGAACAAAGTGCCGAATATTACAATACAAGTCAGGGTGTCTGTTACAGACATGGGTAAACTAACCACCAGTTGAAGGTAATCATGAGTTCTGGCAATGAAACTATACTTTATGAGAATCAGATAAAGATTTACGATTGTTGATTATGCAGTAAATGGTGTGTTTAGACCAGCATAATGTTAACAAACTTATTCCCCCCCTCAAAAAAAATATATATATATATATAAATCTCATCACATTCTTAGAATTCTGTCTTAGGGTGACTATCACCTTTACTTCATTGAGCCCTTATTGTTCATTACTGAAATCAAATTTGTCTCTTTAAATAGACTTTCATTGAAAATCACAAATGGCTAATAATCTATTAGAACACAAGAAGCTTCCAGATGACAATCATATAAGTTTAAAGTCAACTGCGTATCGGACAATAAAAAATAAACACAAATAAAAGCACCTCTCATGACCTGGAGAACACGAGCGCTTCACCAGACAATTTAATGTTGTGATCTTTTAGATACCTTGTTGACCATACATTGCAAGACAAACGAATGTCACTAGCGATATTATTTTCGATACAATTTAATGTTGTTTTGATGACGTCACATCACTGCATAAGCAGACAAAGTCCTATATTTACTAATATAACATATTTTCAGTGAAATTGTGTCTCAATTATAAGAGTCTGATTGACTTTAAACATGAATTTCACACTATTTTCAATTTTAATTTGGTGTCTTGAGTAACATCAAAAATCTTGGCAGTGTTCGGGAAAGCTATTCAAGTGCGAAAATGGGGACGTTGTTTACCATTTTGACATTGATAATCGTTACTTTTAATATTTCAAAGTGGGGAATTTTGATAACCTTGTTCGATCTTTCCTATTTGCAATGAAAAAAATTAAATCAATATTCAAAATCAATGAAAGTCTACTTCATTTTAGTAGTCTGCAATATCTTTTGTTATTGTGGCAAATTTTGTTAAAATTGATGACAATAATTTCATTTTCAAAAATCATTATCAGAACTCATGAATACAACAATCACTAATCTTAGATTTATATGTGTGACCATGAATTCAATACCTCATGATATTAAAACCAAGAGATCTACTATAATGATATAGTTGAAATATATTGATTTATTGACTTACCATAAATAGGGTTATCGATTTTATAATAAACTGAATTTACAATTTTGCCAGTCATAAAAGTTGGTTCAATAACCATCTAGCTCAAAGTTAACATGGTTTAATTTAATTTATTAGTAGTTTTTGGACATATCAAGAAATTAGCTATCTCTCAAAATGTGTACTGATTACTTTTTGTTTCTTCTACCACGTCCTTGGTCTTTCTGAAATCATGTGTATAACTATATTGTATGTTCAATTGTTTGTATTGTGAGACAATGCCTGACATCTGGTGAATACATTGTACGTCATTTAATTGTGTTTGACAATCCAGTCATAAAATCTGTTTCTTTTTGCATTCCTGTACATTCATTGTAGACTGTACCGGTATATGAATTATATGATATCTGTGGTACAAATATCACTTATGAATTTCCCACATCGAAAAATAAGATATCGTTTTGGTCCATTTTTACATTTGTATACTTCTTCAGAACTAAACCACTCTACTTGCATGCATATTTTCTGCTGCCCATCGATAATCTTTTTTTACATTTGATATCTTACAAATGTTACTTATTCTGTGTATTTCAATGTATCAGGAATATACTGTAAACTTCTATGTAAGTGTTTTTATATGGTACCCCACTACCCTTAGTGACCATGCACTGTTGAAACCGGTGAACTTTTTATGACATTCAAATTTGCCAAGTCATATATTTTACAGCCTCTTGCATTATTCCAGAATTCCAGGGGCAAGGATTTGATACTCTGACATTGTTAGATTTATTATAATTCACTGTCATATATCTTGTCCGTGTGTGCGTGAGAGAGGGAGAGGGAGAGAGAGAGAGAGAGAGAGAGAGAAAGAGAAAGAGAAATATTCTCAGAGAGGGTTCCATTAAAAGATTATAGCATAGAGTTGGATGCTTTAATTTCTGCATAACTAATTGGATTATCAGTGGGGGGATTTGTTAATCTCCTAACCTCATAACATTGACCTTCATAATTAAATCTCACCTCTACTACCCACCATAGCACCCTTTTCATCCTTCCCAATGTTATTATTTTGTATCGCCATGGTTACATGAGGTATAGACAGATTACCTGAGCCCAAGGTCAAGGCAAAATGGACCTGTCATTTAATTATGATCTATTATTAAAGTCTGCTTCCCTCTCAGATACCCAATCAAATTAATGTATTATTGTGTAACATGGAACTGATGTATTTACGGCAGGATTATGACTAGGGGGAAATACAAGATATATGCTTTTAGATGTGTACAAATTAGATTTGTGTTATCTGATTTTTCATGTAGGTGCCTGTACTTCGAATGAAAAGGTCCACCTGCATAGTATTGGAAGTCACACAACCTTTTTGGAGATTGCATTCCAAAATGTATTTATTGTGTAGCATATGGCATGACAATTAGGAAAAACAGTAATTTATGTATACTTAGCAGTTTTTTACTTATAGTACATATTTCAAAAGACAGAGAATTAAGCCCATCATGAAAAATTGACATGAGTAGAAACTATTCAATGAAATAATAAAGATTTTAGAAGAATTAGAGAAGCAGGTAGAAAAAAGTTATGAAAAGTTTATCACTAATAATAATGGTAAATCTCTCATTGGCAATTTTAATATTTCCCTATTATTTGATCATCATTCTGTGATGACAGAATATATTTTGTTCTACATAATTCTAACATTTTGGGTAAATATTCTTGACATGTCTTCCAATTTAAGATATGGTGCGTCTGTTCCATTATGCAGATTTTATTTTTAAAAAGAACTGCTTTTAGTATTTTGGGCATACGGTAGATTTTAAAAAAGCAAATTCTCCATGTATAACATACATGACTAAGTTTCCAATAGAAGATTCCCTAAATCTCTCTTGACATTTTGTCTAGTGTTTCTGAAACTTTCACTTATCTGCTTCTCACGTCTTCCTTCTTCCATTAATATAAAAGGTTTTTTTTTTAATTAGAGAAGAAATCAATTTCAGCTTACATTCCACGTATTTAAATTTCAATCACCCATTTAAAGATTCTGATATTGGAGATGACTGAATCTAAGTACCTTAATTTCCTGTAAGTTTCATTATGTGTATATAGGTCAAGCATTAGGTTATTAGTGAGTAAATTATGATTATTCTAGTTAACATCCAAGGGAAATTTAAATGGCAACTGCTTTATGTTTTATACAGCCCAGCTTTTATTTTTTCTAAATATTTGAAAGTTAATATTTTTATACAGCTATAGTACTCAAGTAAAACTTGAAACAAAATATGCCATTTTGATCAGCAACCAGCCATAATGATATATGCTGAATTGTAAGTTACTCTGAAATACGAGGAGAAACATATATATAGTTCATTTCTCTCCTGTTTTTGTCATCAATTGAGAAACATGTGTACAAATACCTGTAATGTATTTTGTTGATCAAAGAAACAAAAAGTTCTCTCTTTTGAGCTGAAAACTATACAAGTTAGGTATAATGCCTTACATTTTATCATTACATTTCATATTCAATGCCTTATTATGCCTATATTCATGTCTCCAAGACCAATTAAGTTACAAAAAAATTATATTCTGCCTTCAGATATAAACATTATGATGGAACTAGAATATGATATTTATATACAGGCAGCTGTCAAGTTAGAAACATTATATATAGTTCATTTCTCTCCTGTTTTTGTCTTTACTTAATTGAGAATATGTGTACATGACTTGTATGCCTGTAATGTTATATTTGTTGATCAAAGAAATAAAAAGTTCTCTTTTGAACTGAAAACTATACAAGTTAGGTATAACGCCTTACATTTTATCATTACATTTCATATTCAATGCCTTATTATGCCTATGTCTCCAAGACCAATTAAGTTACCAAAAAAATATATTCTGCCTTCAGATATAAACATATATGATGGAACATGAATATTATATTTATATATATACAGGCTGTTTAGTTAACAATATCACTTGACCATGATTGAAAAAGGAAATATATGTTAGATTATAGCTGTTAGCAATAGAAATGTAATTGTGCAATACACTATTGCATTCTAGTTTGTGAACCAAATTTGTAAATTGTTCTTCAATTTTGTAATTTTTTGTCCATTCTCTATCTGTCGTTTTTTCTGACAAATAAACAAAATATTATACAATATGAATATAGTCATCTTTCTTATTTGCGTCAGGCCTTTTTTTTCTGTTTTTACATGAGGATTTATTGACAAATGGTAAACTTAAAAGCATTTGAAAGCTAGGAAAGAACAAGTTGCTAATTAATAACCCAGCCTAATTGACAAAGAAATAACCTTCAGAGAAAGTAATGACAGTAATTCCAATTCTTTGCCAATGATCTTTCTTTTTTACTGCATTTAGGCCTACCGTCTTTGAAATTGTCACAAGCACCTTTTGATTGGAAGCTTGATTTATCTCACTCAATTACATACTTTATATTGTATAGGCCTATATGTGAAGAACAAACGTAGTTGGCAAGCTTGTTTACCAATAAATATATACCACATTGTAATAAAATTCAATCAAATTGGGTGTTCTTTCTAAGGAAACTCTATTCTGACGAGCGGGAGCACTGGCCGTGGCGGCTATGTTTTTGTCAACTGTAAAAAGTCTCCTTAGATCAGATATCTAAAAGAAGCCTCCTTTTCTTCAGTATAGAAGTGTCATTGTAAATTTTAGGAGTAGATTTTCTGAGTCTGAAAAAAAAATTGAGGCATGTTTGAGTCACCTCTCCGGCTTTCCAGCAATTATATGTTCTATCTACCGCTTTCATGGGAAATGGCAGGACGGCCAAGGGGAGTTTGAGAACCTCTGCAGGTTCTTTGAAACTTGTAATCAATCTATTCGTCGAGCGCGCCCTTTTTTTTGCACGTGCAGCTAGCTAGCTAGCCCATATGTGTTACACAATCGTCGGCTCGCGCTAGCGCGCGCGCTCACATGCCCTATATCTATGGTTGGCTATCGCCTTCATAACGCGTGCCAAGACCGTACGCGTGCATGTCAGAGCGTACGCGTGGTTCTGACAGAGCGTACGCGTGGGTCCATCATAACGTACGCGTGGTTCTGACAGAACGTACGCATGGTCATTTTCTATTATACTTCTATGTAAATCTTAACGTACGCATGGTTTTGGCATAGCGTACGCGTGGTTCTGTCATGTCATACGCGTGGTTCTGTCATGTCATACGCGTGGGTCCCGACAAAATGTGTAACTCCAAGACGGAACCACGCGTACGTTATGACAGAACCACGCGTACGTTATGACGGAACCACGCGTACGTTATGACGGAACCACGCGTACGTTATGACGGAACCACGCGTACGTTATGACAGAACCACGCGTACGTAATTCAGCTGTGTGTATTTACTGTATACTAGACAGTCGTACAACCAATGAGAAAGCTTGTTGTATTGTGTGGATAAAGCTGAATTTCCGCCGTTCTTTTATTGCCAGCCGAGCATGCTTTCCCGTTTACAAAGGTTGGGGGAAGAGGGGCGTTACTGGGATATAAGGGAGGGGGATAAAATGGTATAAAAGGATGGGTTGGGGGGGGGGGCGTTCATGGGATATAAAGGAGTGTACATTACGGGGTTTTATTAATTATGAACATGGGGCAGGATCGTTTGAGGGGGATGACAAGGGGGTGGGCTTAGTTATGAAGCAGATGGTTATAGGCTAGTGTAGGGGTGGGGGTTGTTGGGGTTGTGGGGGGAGGGGGTTCAGGGGAAATAAAGGAGTATATATTATACCTATTTCGTTTTAAGGTTTTTAAAATTAATTATAAACCGTAGAAAGGATTGTTTGAGGGTGATGAGAAGAGAGCGGGCCTGGCCATGTAGCCTGGATGATCAGAGGCTACCGGGGTGAAGGGGGGGGGGGGCTGAGAGGGGCGTTAATGGGATATAAAGGAGCGTATGTTACCTACTTCGTTTTAAGGGATTTTATTAACTATGAACAGTGGGTGGGATTGTTTGAGGGTGATGGAAAGGAGTTGGGCTTGGTGATGTGGGCTGGATGGTTAGGGGCTAGTATAGGGAGATAGGGGTTGTTGGAGCGGGGGGGGGGGTCTCAGGGGAAATAAAGGAGTATATATTATACATCCTTCGTCTTAAGGGTTTTATTTACTATGAACAGTGTATAGGATTGTTTGAGGATGATGAGAAAGGGGCGGGCAAAGTGAAGTAGCAGTGATGGAAAGAGGCTAGTCTGGATGGGGTTGTTGGAGAGGGGTTTAATGAGGAAATAAAGGAGTATTAAAAACCCTCAGAGAGACGAAGGTAATATGATATTACCTTCGTCTCTCTGAGGGTTTTTATTCATTTTGAACAGTGGATAGGATTGTTTTAGGGTGATGGGAAGGGGGAGAGCATAATAGTCATGTAGCCTCGATGGTTTAGGGCTAGCGGGGGGGGGGGGAGGGTGTTTATGGGATATAAGGGAGTGGGATAATGGGATACTAGGAGGGGTGCCGGGGAGGGGCGTTAATCGGATATAAAGGAGTGGGAGGGGCGTTAATCGGATATAAAGGAGTGGGAGGGGGCCGGGGAGGGGGAGGGTGCCGGAGGGGGCGCTTATTGGCTATAAAGGAGTGTATATTACCTTCGTCTTTCTCAGGGGTTTTATTAATATTGAATAGTGGATAGGATCAGTTTAGGGTGATGGGAATGGGAAGGGCTTGTCATGTAGCCTCGATGGTTTGGGGCTAGCGGGGGGGGGGTGGGTGGGGGGGGGGGGTGGGTGGACTTAAAAATAATTAAGCTCCTCGCCACGGGTCTATAGGCTTAAATTTGTAGACATTGGGACACTTGTTGGCATAAATATTTTTGTCGGTAATTGGTGGTTAGTTTTGTCGGTAATCGTAGGCCTCTATACCCCCCCCCCCAACAACAACGGAAAAGTGCATTTATCAGGAGGAAAATGGCACTAATTGTGTGATAAGGCGCACGTGTAAAAAAAGGGACACTTGTCAGAGATGAAAAGGGGTGTTTATTAAAGAATTAAAGGGGGCACCTCTATTATTTAAATAAGGGCATTCACTTATCGGCAGGCACGTAGCCAGAGTTTGATGTTGAGGGGGGGGGGGGCACATACATGTAATCGATCGAGGTAAAAAAAAGGGGTCTAAACAAGTTCAACCGATCTTGAATTTTTTGGGGGGCACGTGCTCCCCCCCCCCCCCCGTGGCTACGTGCCTGCTCATCGGAGATGTAAAGGGGCACTTATAAGAAAAAAAAAACCAAATCTCACGCACAAATTATGCAAAAGCGGTAAGTAATTCCCAAGTTGGTTTTAGAAAGCTGGAGAAGAATCATTTCCGCATCGTATAATGATTATAATTTTAATGATTTACACATTTATCCAATCTGTCTATAAAGTGTAACAGTAACGACCCATATGTGACACTTATAAACGATGTGCATGAGACTAATTTTGTTCGAAATAATTTGCATATAATTATACGCAGATTGAAAAAGAAAAATTTAGACCGACAGTTCGTCTTTTGCGCACCTATACAACTGAATAGAGTGTTTTTACCCAGATTACACAAAAAAAGTGTGTAATTTCCTGAACAAATTAGGCTTTTAAGATCGCTTTTACGGAACTGATTTTGTGAATCCACAAACTGCAGAATTCGGAAGCTTTGCCGACATGCTTGTCGATGCACTCGTGTCCTTACTTCTCGCATTTGCTATTTTTTCGCGCTTTTTTCTAGGTAAATGTGGTCTCGCATTTTGCAGTTTAAAAAATGAGTTCTTGCCGGGGCCTTGTCCTTGGTTGGTTTCTTTCTATTTCTCTTTAACATACTTTTTCAAAAAACAGATGGACCTTAAGCTAACTGAGTCCTGACATACTTTTGAACGTTGTAACTTGTACGCCCTATTGTAAAGCGATCATCGGCACTTTGTTTCAATCAGATAGACCTAAAACCCAAATCTCGGAGAATGGCTAGCTGAACCGCGGGACCTTGGCCTATATACGAATAAGTGAGGGCCGTGGGTTCACTTCGAACTCGTGTTTCTGGCCGGGTTTCTAGGCCGTCGCCCCCCCCCCCCTCCCCTGTATCCGCACCTGGATAGAGCTATTATTAGTATGTTGTAGGCTATTTCGGGGTTTGAATGACTGTTTTTTCTCTCTATTACATAATTATATGACTAATATGCCTGGTTAATATGCCGGGCTAACATGCCGTTAAAATTGAATTGGTTTCTTTATATATTTCTTGCAATTAATTGGGGATGTATGGAAATCCAGGATTTCTTAGGGGGTGGCGCCCAAATTTGAAATTATGCGAGCCAAAATATAGTGTTTTTTTTTTTTTTTTGGGGGGGGGGGGGGTAGACAAAAAAAAAAATCCGCATCACCCCACTCTTTCATGCAGGCCCCGCTGAACGTTTTTCTAAGTAGGTGGGGTGGTATTTAGGATCAGGTAGAGCGTGGCGTACATTGACGTTGTGTCTGGGGCGAAGCCCCGGCGGGGTTTAAGGGGTGGAGCCCCCAGCAGCTCAGGGGGTATAGGCATTTAATTACGGTCAGATGAGCTTCTGTTGATACCTTATTTGTGACACTTCCAGCTGGACATAAATTGGTGTGGGGTCCAGGGGGCGGAGATCCCAGAAGCTCAGGGGTTTTATACATTAAATTACCGTCAGTTGAGCATATTTTGATAACTTATTTGTGACACTGGCAGGTAACGAATTAATGTGTGACCCAGGGGGCGGAGCCCCCAGAAGCTCAGGGGTTCTATACATTAAAATTACCGTCAGATGAGCATATTTTGATATCTTATTTGTGACACCGTCAGGTCACGAATTGGCGTGGGGTCAAGGGGACGGAGCCTCCAGAAGCTCAGGGGTTTTAAGCATTTTATAATTGTCAGACGAGCATGCAGGGGCCGCCTTAGGGCCCTTGACGGGGTCGAGGGGGCGGAGCCCTGGAAGCTCAGGGGTTTTATGCATGTAATTACGGTCAGATGAGCATATTTTGATACCTTATTTGTGACACTGGCAGGTCACTAATTGATGTGGGGCCAGGGGGCGGAGCGAACAGGAGCTCAGGGGTTTTAGGCATTTAATTACCGTCAGATGAGCCCTAGGTGGAATCCAGTGGGCAGAGCCCCCGGAAGCTTAAGGGTTTTATGTATTTAATCACGGTCAGAAGAGCAAATGTTGACACCTCATTATTTTGTGACAAAGGCAGGT